>PVKA01009153.1:0-69626 GCA_004027165.1 Ctenomys sociabilis
ATATGAAACAACAACCTGTATAAGAATTACACAATAAAGACACAGGCAGGTCTTGGTCGCTTAGGCTCTGCTCTATTGCATGCTTTTTGCTATTGTTGCTGATGTCCTCGACATGTATGGTTTTAATCTTGGGCCTCACCTGTGAAAATCTCCCCTTGGCACCCTGAGTGGGCAGACACATGGGGACATGTGATGTGTCTCTGTGCTGAACCACAGCCACACAAATGACACAGACTCTGCAGGAAGCTTCTGGAATCAGAACCCTTACTGGCTATGGCCAGGTTGTGGCTTTCCACTAATCTCTATAGCCACAAGTGCTTGGTACCACCGAGGACACAGATGTGCTTGGAAATGCACCGGGTTCTCCGCAAACCCCATTTATAAGAGAGACCAAACTACAATAAAAGGTAGAAAATGGTAATCATCTGCTGTGCACTACTTCTTGGCCTTTTGGCTAATGTCTGGTGTAAAGAGAGATGGAACATAGACAGTAGCTGGTAATCTAAACAGCTAATTTGAAGACAACATGATGCAATATAGCAAACATTGCTGAATTTGTGTTATTTTGTGTAGTGAAATTTGGTATCATTTTACCTTTTTTTAAATTTTGTATTCTCTTTAAAAAAATAAAAAGAGAGATGGCTCAGACTCTACGTAATGTGTGAAGCAGGCGCTGTGGCTCCCTTCCTAGGCATTCTTCCCTTCCTGCTGACAGAATCCTGATCATGAAGGGATGGAGCATTGTGGCAGATTAATGAGTGGTCAACTTGTAACACCCAGCTGAGCTGCATCAGCATGGTGCTGGGCGTGGGGGGCCGTCTGGGGATTCTGGGTGTGGCTGATGCTCAGCTGCACTTTTGGGGTTTCTAGTGCATGAAAAGATCTCTTGTACTGTTCTGCCCTTGACTCTTGGATTGATATTATAAAATAAGCCTACACATGGGCCAAGGTTTCATTCCCCAGGCCTGCTGTGCCAGCCCCGCCCCCAGGAAGCACTGGGACGGCGATTAAGACTGGGTGTAGTGGCGAGTGCCTGGCGCGCCCGTAATCCCAACACTTGGGAGGCTGTAAACAGACAGATCACTATGAGTCTGATCTAGTAGTGAGACCCTGAACACCCTGTAGACCCTTCCCTAAAATACAAAATAAAAAGCCTGCAAATTTTGTGGCTTATATTAAATTCATTCCCTTGTAAACCCTGACTACAACAAAATTTGGTACCAGGAGAGTGGGATCATTGCAGTAATGTTGCCTGGCCACGTGGTTTAAGAGCCTTGGGAAGTAATTTGGAAAGATTTTGAGAGGCTGGCCGAGGAGGCAGCCCTTGAATGCTGGAAATTATGTTGAAGACTCTGGTCAGAGCCTGGAAAATCAGAGTACTGATGGAAATGCTGCCAGTTAAGATGAGGATCAGGAGGGTTCTGTTGAGAAGGACTGTGTTGGCTGCCAGATCCCAGGTGGTGTGTGTTGTGCTTTGGCAAGGGAGTTGGTCTGGGCTTGCTTGTGTTAGAGGCACTTCCTGAGTGGTAGAAAAATTTCAGTGCAGTCACCTTTTAGGACAGTGGCATGGTCACTGTTGAAGGCTTTTGCCCAAATCTGTGGTGGAAATTAAGAGCAAAGAGCCAGGAGGGTGATTTGAAGCATTTGGCCAGAGGGAAGTCTTCAGCAGATCTGTGGATCGCAAGGATGAAACAGAGGAGAACACTGTTGTTGAGAAGGAGCAGTACAGTAAAAATATGACCTAAGGCCTGTCACCAGAAGGGAAGAGTGTATTGCAAATGCAGGAGATCCCTTAGGGGAATGTCCTAGTGTTGCTACGCCCTGTTATTAAAAGTTAATGGAAAGTAAGGATTGTGATTACCTCAGATTCTGAGCACCCTTTGAATAATTTACTTTTGGTGTGGAAACAATGCAATGAGAATGGTATATGTGTAATTGTTATATTAATGCAAATCTGAATAGAAGAAGACATGTTAACTTCTTTTCACAAATCTGCCACTGCACACTATGGTTTAAGGAAAGGTAAGTTATTACCAAGTTGACAGGGCGGATTGTAGTGGATGAACTGCTGGTCAGTTTGTAACACTCAGCTGAGCTGAGTCCGCATGGTACTGGCGTGGGTGGCCCGCCTGAGCATTGTTTCGGGGAAGATGGTGTGCTATTGATTCTCCTGGAGACGCTTGTCATGCTGGTTTTGCTGATAAGAATTTAGCTGTTCACATCATCGGAGAAGCTCAGGTCCTCACTGTCACTAAGGTTGGCTGTGGTTCTCTATTGAAGAGCTCTGGCCCTCACCTTAAGCATCACTTTCCAGCTCCAGCCTGCTGCCACAGATCCTTCATCCTGCTGGTACAGACTTTCTAGCTTCTACCACTAACCTTTGCGCCTTCCCAATGCAGATCCTTGGCACAGATTTGCATGGGACATTGTCGTGGGCTCTGGACCTCTAGTTGGATTTGTGGGGGGCATTGCCATCGGTCTTCAGCTGGACTCCTTGCTGTGGGGTCCAGGCCCTCAGCTGCATTCTTTGGGTCTCTAGTGTGTGGATAGATCTCCCTCATTCTTTTTACACTTGACTCTTTAGGTGACTACTATATTATTTTATTACTATAAAACAATTCTATAAATTGTGTGTCCTGTATTAAATTTATTCCCTTGTTAACCCTGACTACAATAAGTAGAGACAGATTTGGAGATGGTAAAAGAGTCTTGGAGTGAGTGTGAGGCCCGGTGTTGGATGATGGAAATGTGGAGAGGGCTTCTGGGAAAGACTTGGGGTGACTGCAATCACCCTGTCTCCTACTTTGAAGATGACACGTGGCTTACAGCTGCATGTGAGCAACACCATGAACATGTTGGAAGGGAAGAAAGCAAAGATTAGTGTACTCTTTGCTGCACTCAGGAGCTGAGTCCGTGTTTCTAGCTGACAGCCTTTCAACTTCTCACTGTGTGAGAGACAAACCGTCAGCTACTAGTGAGGCACTTTTGGATAGTTTTGTTACATTAACCAGAATCATCCCTGACTGTTCCGTTGGGATGCCAGGGAATATAAAAAGGTGAGAGTGGAGAATTAAGTTCAATTTGAATGGATTAGCAGGAGGGAAGAGAATAATTAGCCTTAGGCCTGAACAATATGATTTATATGTGAGCACATTCTGAGAGAAGAAACTATGTGATAATGATAATGAGAACAGTGTGAGGGGCTGAGGGGACAGCTCAAAGCCTGAGTTCCATCTTCGGCAATGAAAACACCAGGAGTATAATTTATTTAGCATCTGCTGTGACCCGAGTGGTGCTCTAATGACTGCACATATACTGACTCAGATATGTTCCTCACAGCAGGCCAGCAAGAGATCTCATAATCACATTCATTGTGCAGAGAGAAAAGAAAGACTTAAGTAATATTCCTCCTTAGTGGAAGAAACATGATTCAAGCTCCCTCCTAACTCAGAACCTGTCCTTCACACACACCTCTTTATCTTATAATTGAGATGCTTCTCAGAAAACTTACTTCTAACTGGAGAGTAGGATGAATGGCAGCCAGAGGGACAAAAGTTTGAGGGAAAGAAAGGCGGGGAACAGTCACTGTTTGTGGCAGAGACAGCAGGGCTAGTCCAGGTGAAGAGCAAAGGGAAAGTGCTGGGAATAATGCAGACACATAGCTGTTCACCATAGCCCTGTGCACAAGAGCACAGAATTGGCCATAAGCTAACTGCCCTCCAGAAAATAGTGTGTAAGTGAAGACAGTCAGTTTCCAGGTACTGTAACAGATGCCTGAGAGCACCAATTCATAAAGAAGAAAGTTTTCATTGGTCTCATGATTTCAGAAGTTTCAATCTATGGGTCTGAAATCCTTTTTATGGTCTGAATCTTAAATGTCCCCCAAAGGCTGTTGTATTAAAGGCTTGGTCACCACTCCATGGTGCTCTTTGGAAGTGGAGCCTGGTGGAAGAAAGTTAGGTCACCGAGGCCCCTTGGGTGACCCTCCCTCTGCTTTCCAGCTGTCATGAAGCAGTTTCTCCCAGCATGTGATTTTTCTCATTACAGACCCCCAAGTGACATGACCAAGTGATCATGGACTGAAACTTCTGACACCATGACCCAAAATATACCTTTCTTCTCTATGAGTTGATTTTTCTCAGTGCTGGAAGGCCAGCTGACACAGCCTGTTGCTCCTGTGCCTGAGGCAGGGCGGCACACCCTGACTGGGAGTGCAGGGTGGGATAGGCTTCCCGCTCACGGTGGGAGGAAGCAGGCAGCAAAGAGGTAGACCCTGGGGCTCCAGCGCCCCCTCAAGCCTTCTTCCCTGGGACCTCACTTTGTCCCACTCCAGTGATAGTGATTGCCTGAACTATAACCCAAACCCACCTATTTATTACAAAATGTCCACACTGCAGTGAAACCTGAATACTGTGGTATTAGTTTAGAAAAAAAAAAACAAAAATAAAACAAAAACAAAAACATCACTAACAACTCAAACAGTAACATCTTCTGCCTTAAAAGCAAGTAACATACATGCCATAGTTCACCACGCCACACTCATCCCGCCTCTTCAAGGCTCTACCAAGCCTTCAACACACAGGCCCTTAGGGACACTCAGATCCAAACTGTAGCAGTGTCCTCATGCTGCTCAGGGTATAATGTAGGCATAGGGAATGAGTGTCTGTTTCTACTCCCATGTGCCTAAGAACTGTGGAAACAGAATCAAGAAACTGAAATGACAATTGCCTATGAGCTGGGCCCAGGGAAAAGGGGATTGTCATCCCATAGCACTATGTTTTTGAATTAGGAAAGTGTATTATATTAGTCGTTTTTTTTGGGGGGTACTGGGGATCAAACTCAGGATATTGCTCTTTCCAGGCAGATGCTTATACCACTGAACTATCTCCCCAGCCCCATGCACCATGTTGGGAAAAACAGTAACCCAAGATTACAGGCAGACAGCACAGGGTGGTGGGGATGGGGTGGAGATTCCTCCTGAAAGTCAGCAGTTACAGCGCGTGGTAGGAAGTGGGTGAGACGCTAAGGAGAGGCCAAGGCAGGAGCTGGCAGCAGCAGCAGGAGGAGAATGATGGTCCCCACCAACAGCCTGGCTTTGTCCTGAGGGTGGTGAGGAGCTAGGACACATTCAAAACATGTATGCCATTAGTGGTGGAGCACCCCTATAGTCCCACCTGGGAGGCTGAGACAGGAGGATCACAAGTTTGAGCCCAGCCTGGGCAACACAGACGTGGTCTCAAAATAAAATGCCTTGGCATGTAGCTCAGGGGTAAAGTGCCCCTAGATTCAATCCTTAGCAATATAGAAAAGTATTCTTTTTTTTTTTTAATTAGAGGAAATTTCAACATAGTTAAAAGTTTAAAAAAAGCATAGTGATCCTCCATGTGTCCATGACTGCACTTTGATGATTACTGCAAATAATGACTACCAATTCATTTACTTGTTTTACCTTACAAAAAAAAAAAAATGGTTTCTTAAAAGCAGAGCCAAGACATTACATAAGTATATCAATAAATACTTCCAAATGTACCTCTATAAGACTTTTTTATTTTGTTTTTATTTGTTTTTTGAGACAGGGTCTTGTTATGTACTTTAGGCTGCTATTGAATTTATTGTGTAACCCAGCCTGGCCTTGAAGTCACAGAAATCTTCCTGCTTCAGCCTCCTGAGGGCTAGGATTCCAGGCAAGTGCCATCATGCCTGACATAAGCCAATTTTTAACCATACCATAAAATCATAATCACACCTCTAGAAAATTCTAATAATTTCTGATTATTGCCAAGTGTCCAGCCAATTGCCTCGACAGTGTTTTCCAGTTGGTGTGCTTAGTTCAGCCCAGATGGCCCCATGTCATGTGTGGTGGGCAGGCTCTGAAGCCCCTTTGTCCTTGTACTCTGTAAACAAGCCAGGTGGTCTAACCTCAAGACCTGCATTCTGCCCACTTCTGTGCTCTGACACAGGAGATCCAGAGACATGAGCCTGAGCCTGACCCCACCCAGGGTCACTTTTTGGTCTTTTCTCTTTGGCAAGATGATTTCAGGGATGGTGCCAAACCCTCCCTTGCGGCGCAGCCTGGAAGAGCCTCACCTGGCTGCCTCTCTGCAATGTGAGCGTGGCCAGTGTTTCCCACATTGCCAGCACCCAGTCTTGGAAAGAGGAGAGCCATGAACAGATACGGACTTTAGTGGGTCACAGGCTTCGCTGAAAGGAACTCAATCTCTTTTCACTCTCATTATTCAGGGCAAAGAACAGGGACATCCTTTGAGGCCTGGCCTGAGGATGTGGCTGTGGGGCTAGGAGAAGAGGACACATTTATCATAAGAAGGAGATGGAATGGCCATCCCTTGGCCAGTAGCTGAAGCAGCTAGCCCTTCTCAAGGAAGATGAGTGAAGACAGGCAGGTGTCAGGCTCTACTGTGGACACACAGAAACCGAGAGCCTGAACGCATGCACATGCACACACACATATACACAAGTATACACACAGAACTGAGACTCAGAGATACAGCCGAGACAGATGTTTATGGCAGCTGGCTAGCCAGAGCTGGCCCTTGGAGAAGCCAGGAATGGGGGACAGATGTAGGAGGCATTGATGTAGCTTATGGCTGAAGCTCTATGTTTTGGTCACTTTCCTCATCCCTGAGACACAATATATAACATCTAAAACTTAAAAGAAGAGAGCTTTATTTTGGCTCATGTTTTCAGCCCATAGTAGGCCATCTCTAACGCAGAAAGGGTGCAGCATAAGGGTGTGAGTGGAGGAAAGCTCCTCATATCAGGGCAAACAAGCAGAGAGAGAAAGGAGCAGCTGGGGAGGGAGACACACCCTTTCAGGTCACACCCCCCTTGACCCACCTCCATGCAGGTCCCACCTTCTAGCAGCACATTTAGTACATTCAGTATAGCTTCCCATGACCTGGCCACTACCCAAGCATATGAGAGACATTTGGGGAATACACCAGATCTAAACTGTAACATGCCGGAAGAAAGTGACATCTCCAGGGGACCATAAGAATCAAAAAGAGAGGGGCAATGATCCTGAGCCTCTGCTCAGCATGGGGCCTGGGCAGAGCCCATTTGGGAGTGTGCCAGGAAGGGCAAGGTCTCGGGCAGAGACAGGGGAACTTGCCATCCCAAGCCACCGAGGTCAAGTGCCTCTTAAAAGCCAGAGAAGTGACCAACCAAGCATCCAAGGGTCCCAGCACAGCTTGCCAGCATGGTCTGAGGAGGGCACACACCTGGAAAAGAGTGGCTATTGCCACACAGGGAATGGAAGGCAAGGACATCTATTTCTGCAACCACAGATCCAGCTGAAATCCTCCCACATGAATGAGGGCAACCACTAGGATGACTGTGAGCAAGGATGGTGCTGTGCTGTGTCCAAGGGGACAGAGCCTTGCACTTGCTGTTCCCACTGCTTGTTACCAATTGGCCGAAAGGTTTTTTGCTTGCTTTGCATAGAAATCATGAATTGTCAAAATGTAGTTCCCTTGATGTTGTGGCTCTGAGTGCTAGTGGCTCTTGGCCCTTAGTGTTAGAACTCTAAGTTTTAAGTCACATTGCCTCTTAGCTGTTAGAGTTACAGTTGTTAGTGTTCCAGCTCTTAGTTTTATAGTTCTTATTGACTCCTAGCCACTCTCAATTCCTCAGAATCCAAGGATCACGGCATCTTTAGAAGCCCTCTGGGGCTCTTCCAAAGGCTTCTGCTATTTTTCTAGGGCTCTCCCCAATTACTACAGACCCCTAGAATCCCCTTTGCAACTTCTGCCAGTCACTGTTGGGAGCTGGATCCAGCCCTCTTCTTAAATTCTCTGTAAGCAGCCTCCTATGCTACGTATAAGCAAATCGCTGCAGTTGTTCAGCAGCCCTTCATCCCATCAGGACACGAGGCTCCCCTGGCCTCAGCCGTCCGCATTCTGACTTGTCTTCATTTCTCCACCCTCACTGCTTTCCCTCTGGAGTCTCAAGAGCTGTGCGGGATGTGGCAAGTCACTGCCAGTAGCCATCAGTCTTGGTGCTTCATTGCTTTGCTGCTATTTTGTAGTCTTGGAGGTTACTAACCCTTAGGGTTATCAGCTCTTTTAGTGCAATCCACCAAAGCCACTCTATAAAGATAACTCAAGCACAGTTAGATTGAGGTAATACACTAAAGGAAGCCCTCTTTGACTGACCCAAGAAGTGTGAGTGCTGCTTATATAGATGAGTAAGCTACAAGTGTACAGTTTCTGTACAGTATTCTGCAGATCAATTTGAAGACTTTTGAATAATGACAGAAGGATGCAGGATTATTTGGATATTAGAGGGAGGAGTCATCTGGGATCGTTCTGTGTTTCAAGATTGTAGCACTGAAGGTCAATATTTCTCAGAACTGTCATGAGACATCTAGAATGGCCACAGCCGCCACAGTGACAGCTCTTTGCAACTTCAGGAGAAACAGCTGTTTCATTGACAGCTCCAGCACTAATCACTACTGCTGACTTTTGAGGGGTCTCCAAGAGGGGCATCAGTGTTGACCATGGCCCATTGGAGTTTGGGGACTTGAGGCATGTCCACAATGGGGCATGGTCCCACCCATCTTTGTCCTCCCAGGCAGTTTTCTGACTTTCTCAGAGAAGCAACAGCATCCCAGAATGGAGAAGAGATGCTGTGGATGTTTCTTGAGATGTAGGTCCTGTCAATATGGCCTGTAGAGGGGCTGGTGATGTAACCCAAGGAAGACACCAGGACCAGTTGTCCTACACTGCCCTGGAGGAGCCGAGGGGAAGTGCAGGCGAGGGGGCATGGCAGCTGCCAGCTAGTTCTTACCCCTTTCTGGCTGTTAGAACAGTTGGACCTTCTGTTCATCTCTGCAAAGCTATTACTCAGTAGATCTGGCGACTCCACTCTCCCCACATCTTTTCTCAAGTGTACCTTCTCCATGAATTTTTCCTGAGCTATCTATTCAAGATGCAACCACCACCAGTCTACATTAAGTGTTCTCGCCCAGCTTGGATTTCCTCCGTGGCAATTACTGCCATCTGCCACAGCAGGCATTTTACTTATTCAGTTGTTTTCCATCTCTTTCTACCCACTAAAATGGTGGTGGCAAACCTATGGCATGTGTGTCACAGCCAACTGTTTGTTATCAGGGAAAACTCTAAAAGGTTTGCCATCCCTGCACTAGAGCAATGGCTCCCCATGGCAAGGATTTGGATTGTGCTTCTCCTGCCCATCTCCAGCACCAGGAACAGAGCTTGGCATAGAGTAGGCCCCACCATGAGGGCCCTGGCTGGGGTCCATTCCAACTAGGGCCTATACCGTACTGGTTAGTAACTACAGATGCTCCTTGATTTACAGTGGGGTTATACCACTTAAAAAACCAATCATCTGTTAAAAATATTATGAATCGAGGGTGCACTCATAGACTGTCAGTGGTTTTCCTTCATGAGCCAGGCTGGCCAGTAGTTTCAGCTCAGTGTTACTGCCTGGCACTGTGGGAAGATTGGAATGCAAGCCCAGAAAAATATCAAAATCCAAAGCATGGTTTCTACAGAGTGCATATTGCTTCCCCACCATTGTAAATTTAAAAAAAATCTAAGTTGAACCATTATACATTGAATACTGTCCATATGTGATTGTGACTCCTTGCTAGGAACCTCTGTGTAAATCTAGACAGCCTTGGTTTTGCACAGCTGGCAGGTGTCAGCTCAGTAATAAAACGCTTGAGGATTAGAGACAGAGGGGTTCTGTGCCCCAGATATTACTGCTTGTGAAGTTTCAAAAGCTTCAAATTCTACTGTATCTCTTCCTCTTTTTTTCAGTTTAATTCATTCTTGCTTCTCTTTGCTAATGGGAGAATTACAATGCCAGTGCCCAGGCCCTGAAAGTAGTTTATAGGCTGCCTAGATTGAGTACAACATTTCTGTCCAACAAATCACCCCCAAACTCTGTGCTTTTTAGACGGCCATTTATTATGGTTTATGGATTTGTGGGGCTGATGTTCCTGGGCTTAGTAGGGCAGCAGTGGCTCATTCGCTGGCTGCCTGTTGGCTGGTGGTGGCCTCTGGCCACTCCATGGGCCTTGTCATGCAGCAGGCTTGCTGGCACAACCTCATGGCAATCCCAGGGGAGCAGACAGAGACGAGGAAGCTGAGTGGGCTCTGAGGGCTGGGCTTGGAACGCAAACACACTTCCTTTTGCTTCCAGCTCCAAGAATGGAACCCAGATCCTTGCACATGCTGGACAGGTTCTCTACCACCTTCAATTCCACCTTAAGGTGAGAGAAACCTTAAAATCAATTCAAAGGATGTGGATCCAGGGAGGTATGGAGAATTGGGGCCATTCTGGGACATTAATCTTTCACGTTGTCCCCAATCTTCCTTTTAAATTAAAAATGAAGTAAGGAAAACAAATAACGGATTTCTGGGCCATTTCCTGTCTCCAGGAGATTTGAGCTCCCTAATGGAAGTCTGACTGGCTGGCTGGAGAGATGCTGAGGAGCCCAGCCTTGTCGCCCTTCTCCCCAGGCCGCCAGATGTGGGAGGAAAGCTGTCTTGCACTTTCCTGAACACATTGCTACAAATCTCCCCAAGTTTCTTACCTCCTGAAAGTACCATTTTCTGCCCAGGGCTTATTGTTTGAGTCTTCTCAGGAGAAGTCACTGATAGTGTGAACAGCACTGGCCTTCTGGAAGTGAAAGTGACATGACTACTGGGGCATGAGTGATTATTAGCTTTTGTGGTCGTGTTTGTGTCTGAATTGCACCTCTAGTTTGTAGCTCATCTACTTTATATTCAGAGAAAATGCAGACTCAGAGGCACAATAGGAAGTGTGCTATGACTCAGAGTCATCCGGCCAGGGATTGGCTCAAGTGCTGGAGCCTTTGTGGATGGCCCAAGCCTTTGTCTGTGACTTATGGAGGGAGAGCCACATTCAGCCACTGCCTCCTGTGGCTCAGCACTGTCCTCATTTTAACTAATGCTATTTTTATATCAATGACCCCTTAAAAGTGGTCATAGACAAGGTTTTGATAATAGTCTCCCCAAGAGCCACAGCCCTGTCCAGCAGGTCCAGTGGCAATGGGTTCTGCCTAGAGTCCTCTGTAAAACATTTAAAAAATGAAGAAGAATTAGGATTTAAAAATCAGAATTTCAGGGCTTAGGAGATAGCTCCGCAGGCATAAATACCTGCCTGGCAAGCGCAAAGGCCCAGGTTTGATCCCCAGTACAAAAACAAAAACAAAAACAAAAAACATCTTCAAGATTTCACTTAAAAACAGTGACATACTTTGATGTTTACCTACTTGTTGCCTATTTTGTCTGCTATTTTGATTACAAATCCTGATTTAAAACAGGGTGCCAACGCAGCGGCCAGGATTAGGTTAGCTACGTACATAGTAACTGCATGGAAGAGAGTTTATTTTTACTTATGGAAAAGAAATCCGAAGGCAGAATGTTCAATGCTGGTTTACTAGAGTTGAACTGGCTTCATAAAGTCATCAAGGACGAAGGTTTCTAACACCTCTCTTCCATACCAGCCCAACACACAGCTTTTATGCTCAACAGCAGTTCACAGTCACGATGGCTGCTGGAGCTCCAGGTGCCCATCCTGGGTCCAGTCAGAAAGAAGAAGGGAAGGAAGCAGAAGAGGAACAAGGCCCACCACTGACTTCACTTCCATTTCACTGATCAAAATGGAGTCACAAGGCCTTACCTTGTCACGAAGGAGCATATGAAATGTACGCAGCACAACAGGCAGGCCTGGCCTGCAGGGCGCACTGAGATGGCGGCTGAGATCGGGCATAGCTGTGTGTGCAGCCACGGAACCTCAGCGCTTGGGGGGCCGAAACTGAGAATCACTACAAGCTGGATCTGTGTAGTAAGACACTGTAGATCCTGTACTATATACAAATAAATAAATAATAAGGTACCAATGTGATCAGGTAAAAACCACATTTCAGCTTAATCTGCTGACCTATCTCACCAGCCCTGGATACTTTGTATGAATAGAACCATATATACATGTTCATTTTTGCCTGACTTTATTTGCTTAGCATCATAAATGAAAATTTATCCATTTGGTAGCTTGTGTGGGAGCAAAACAGATTTGCCTGTGATGTATACTTTGTATGAATTTGGTGCAGGGTCTCACTCATGGTTCATCCATATCGCCCCCTCTGAAGAAGCCACATTCCAAGCAGTTGGGGCAGAGGGCCCCTGTCAGGGTTTCCTTTTCCACCCTCATTCTTAATCCTTACAGTAATCTTGGAACCCCAAATATCAAAAGACAAACTAAATTCAGAAAACTTAATTGGTTTTTTTTTTTTTTTTTTTTTTTTTTTTTTTTTTTTTTTTTTTTTTTTTTTTTTTTTTTTTTTTTTTTTTTTTTTTTTTTATTCTAGAGTCAGGCAATGTTTCATTCCATAAAATAGAAGAGTTCCAGTGAGCCAGGAAAAAGGACGTTAGTTTTATATACAGGAGCCAGTTAAAGAAACACACACACACACACACACACACACTCACACACCCCAAAAGATATAGATTCTAGGCAGCCACTTCCAAGTATTCTGAAATAAAACTCTAGATGAAGCCCTATTCCCAGAAGAAAAAGCTGATTGGCCCTTTCAAAGTTACTGTCCTTGATAAGTAAGGAGACAGTACAATAGCATATAAATAACTGGTAGGTGTACATCAGAAGGCTGGCAGGGACCAGCTACCAGGTAACCTTTTTTTGGATCAAGCACAAGGACAGAAGAACTTCACTAAAATGTCGGTTGAAATAGGTCCCCTGAGAAGTGTGCCTATTCTCTCTGTCTGTCTCTGTGTGCCCCTCTCTGTGTGTCCCCTCCCCCTAAATTCCCCTTGATTTCTTAAAAGGTCTAATAAAAAACTTAGTTTCAGTTTGGTGACCTGGAACTTGAGTGTGAGTGACTCCATTCTGGTTTCTAGCCTGATCTGTGGATCACAGTGCAAGAACCTGGACTGTAACCTCCAGTGCTGCTAATGAACACAGGAGTGCAGAGAATCTTTCTTTTCTTTTTTTTTTTTTTTAAGAGAATCTTTCATAAAGTGGGTCCATGGTGGGATAGGCCTTAGTCAACCCTTCTGCCTCGGTTGGTTCCCAATCCTAGTGGCTCCCATAGAGCCAGGGTGAGGGTTTATTGAGGTCTGTGAAGTTAGATTTCTGTTTCTGTTATAAAATACCTGGCATAATCAACTTGCAAGGAGAGAAAGTTTATTTTGGCTTGTACATTTGAAAACTGCAGCCTACGACTGACAGCTCCATGACCTTTACACATTTAGGAAGGGGCAGCATATCCTGGTGGGGGCAAGTGACAGAGGAAAGTGACTCATCCCTAGGCCAGGACCCAAGAAAGGAGGGTAAAGGAAGGACAGGAAGAGGCCAGGGTCCTACTATCCCCGTTGGGACACATCACCCTAGTATATCACTGGAAGACATCCTACTGAGCCCTGCTTCTTAAAGGTGCTACCACCAAGGACTGTTAGGGGACTGAACTAAACCATAGCAACATGTACATATATCACCCTGGAAGGCTGGCAGGGACCAGCTACCAGAAATTTATTAGGCAATAAAGAACAGAAAGTTATTAGGAAACTATGCCCTATAGTTTTAGAGGAGGGACAATGGAGAGTGGTAAGTTAAAAATAAGCTCCCCTCCCATATTGATGGTCATGATAGGTGGTGACTTGATTTTCTATTTAACGCCCTTATTTAAATACACAAAAAGGCAGCAGTCACCCCTTTGTTGTGGTACGTGCCTGAAATCCCTCTGGGAGGCCAAGGCAGAGGTTGGAGAGGTGGAGCCTAGCCTGGGCAAGTTAATGACTTAGCAAGAATCAGTCTCAAAAATAAAAATTGTAGCTCAGCAGGAAAGCCCTGGATTTAATCACCAGTACCTCATCCCTTAAAAAATTAGCAGCCTTAAGGTCATCTCCATAATGTATTTTTATTAATTTTTAAATTTAGTTATTTTTTTTCTGCAGGGCTGGGGCTAGAACCCCGCGCTTCACATGTGCTAGGTGAGTGCACTACCCCATGGGGCTTTAACTCTGTCTCCTTCTGATGACAGTAAGAAAACCGTGCAGTGGAACAGGCAGGCGCTGACTCCACTTCTCACAGAGACAGGCTCTGCTCAACTAAGTGCTCGCCCGACAGTCAGTGATGCCCTCCAATCCCACTCTCGCTCCCTGCCAGGCTGCTCCAAAATGTCGGTTGCACAGAATAATTGGAAATTGCCATTCTGTCAGAACCCTCAAGAAATTTGTAGATCAGCAACCAAGTGGCTGACACAGGGACCTGCACACAGTCTTCATTGCAGCCACCAGCTTCAGGAAGCCCTGCATGGCACAAACAAAACCCAACCAGCAGACCCTACGAGGGATACCTGGGGCCTTTGGGCAGCTGGGGGGGGGCATTTTGGTCATGCTGGGGCTGTTTGGAGCTGAGCTAAGAACTTTGCTTTACTTTTGTAGTTTCGGAGAGAAAAATGAAAGGTGGTTCAATGTGAGATTTGCAAATCTGTGTGCATAATGGGGTTCCCAAACCAACTGAAGCCTTTGGGACAGTGATGGTGACCCTTTTAGAGACAAGTGCCCAATCTGCAACCCAGATCCAATTATTACAAAGTGCCACTATTGCAATTATAGCTGAACACCAACGTTTTGGTTCAGTTAAAAACAATAAACACATTAGCTTCTTTTCTCTTGAAGCAAATAAGTACTTGTGTGCCACAGGTAGGCCACCATTGCTCTGGGGTATGGCAGCTGGCCCCAGGGCGGTCTGTTTCTTGGGGAGGAATCGTCACTAACTAGTGGAGGTGCAGGGCTTTTCCTAAAGTCTAAGTTTCTGTGGACAGATAAACACTGAACACTGAGGCAGAACATGCAGGGCGGCCGGTCTCTAGGGCTGCAGGAGCTCAGGGCAGAGACGCACAAGAACAGACAACTGTTATTCCTGCAACCTGGCATTCTCCAGAAGAGCAGAAGGCATATTGAAATGTGTTTCTGTCATCGTCCCCCCTCGTGAGCAGCACAAAAGATGAGAACCCATGACTGGCCTGTTTTCTTTGAAGGCTGTAGGGTAAGACACTTTGCGTAGGTTTCTCTGGCAGGTCACTATCTGGGGGGCAGGGTGGGGCCAGGTGGTGCTTTGGGCCATTGGTTCCTAATGATTGATATATTTTATTTTGTTTATTTGTAATACAGGGAATTAAATCCAAGGAACTTTCACTGAGCTATATCATTAGGGTCCTGTTAAGTTGCCCAAGCAGGATATGAACTTGTCATCCTCTAGCCTCAGCCTCCAAGACTGAAATTACAGGTATGGCCATTATGCCTGGCTCACACTGATAGCTTAAACTGTAATTGCTCCCAACCTGGTATGGCACAAATCCAGAAGCAGGAGAGAAGAACAGGGGAAATCAGAATCCACTCTAAGGGTCAGCCAAATAGCTCAGCAGATTAAAGCACCTACAAGCAGGCACAGGGGCCAGGGTTCAATCCCCGGGCCTGCCGTGCTGGCCCCGATCCTGGGGCATGCTGAGATAGCAACTGAGATGGGGCATCGTGGCATGTGCCTGTAATCCCAAATCTTGGGAGGCTGTAAACAGGACAATCACTGCAAGTCTGACCTAGTAGTAAGACCCTGAACACCCTGTAGACCCTTCCCTAAAATACAAAAAACAAACAAACAAAAAACCCAACCAGAATCCACTTTGAGCCTATTCTGTGAGATGCCAACAGGCATGCAAGGTGAGGGTGGGAAGGAGAGAAGACAGAGATGGGTAGGATTGGGTCCCCTCTATAATCCCGCCAGTGCTGAGGAACCTGGCCACCTGGCTGAGTACAGAGGAGGAGTTCCTCTCACAGAGGAATAAGAATTAGCTTTCTGGAGGAGGAGCCATCTGGCCAGGTCTGGAAGAAAGGATAGGTCTCATGGGGCCATCCAAACAGAAAGCAGAACTCAGAAAGGCTGAGCAGCTGACTTCTGCATGAAAATGGATAGTCAGAGAGGAATCAGGAAGGAATAACATCTTGGAAATACACTAATGAGGGCAATGCAAACAGGGACTACAGTCTTATTACACTCAATCTGCTGGCAAAGCATATGGCATCTGACAGCATCATGATGACAGAGATTGAACAGCCCAGCCACAGCTGGCTGTGCACAAGTTGCTACAAGCACTCAGAGAACAGTGAGACACTGTCTTGCCAGCTGACGGTTTCCTAGAGCCTGCAGTTCTGTTTCCAGGTACACACAAGCTTCAGTGGATCCTAGCAGCTAAAAGGCAGCCACATAAATGCTCCCCAGAAGGTGGAGGACACAGGAACTGAGTGTTAGTCACACTGTGGAACACACTACAGCAGTGAGAGTGAGCCCAAGAGCTTCCCATCCTTGGCAGATTCCAGGCCAACCCACATGGGCAGAAATTGCATCACAGGCTCAAGCCTGAGTCGATCATTTGGGCCAACTGGGCAGAGATGCACATTGCTGATGAGAGGTGAGGAGGTGGCTTCCTGATCCATGAAGGTTGGATCGGGGTCAGATAGGGTGGTCCCCAAGGGAGATGGGGGAACAGGAAGGACACTGTTGGCATCTTTCTCATTACCTTTGCATGGCTTTTAACAGATTCATATGCCCTCACTCTCATTGCTATGTATGTGAGTGGTTCTCACCTGACTCCCATGCCCCACCCTACTCTAGCATGGAGCCTGGAGTTTAGATCCCTGACCCCATTTCCCAGGGCAGCCTGCGGCCAGTGTTAAGGGAGCAGCAACCTCGGCTCCTTGCCTCAAGGGACAAAAAAGATGTATGATTTACCCCTGGGAGTGGCCCCCAATGTTAGCCTTCAGCAAGGACACCCCAAAACCTTCACACAGGTCTCTCATCCTCCTTTGCCCCACTCCCCTCCATGCTGGAGCTTTAAATCTCTGCCTCTGAATCTATTTCTGGGAGAATATGACCTGAGGCAGGTCCTGTTTTCATCAAAGAAAAGTGACCAGCTCATGGAGACATCTAAACGGAAAGCAGAGCTCAGACAAGGCTGAGAATGGGTAGTCAGGTGGACAGGGGACTATAAACCTAGGTGAGTCCCAGACCCTCTCCGGACTGCAGCTACTTCATTAAATAATATGAAGATGGGACAGGGTTATAGCTGAGCAACACAGCCTGCCCAACACTTGTGCCTGGCAAGCACAAGTTCTATTCCTGGTACAAAAAAGAATCTGCAGATGCCATGAGACAGTTTACAGGACAAATCGCCAGGAATCAAATGCAGAACATTGTCATTTATCAGGTACAGGGGTCGTCACCCATAATGCCCACATGGGTAAAGAAAGGACTTTCTCCTCCTTATGAATGAGAGTACAGTTGGTGAAATGTTTATGGGTTGTTGCATGAGGTGGGGAGCACCTGTAACCCCAGATCCTCAGTAGGCATAGGCAGAAAAATCGTAGTTTAGTTTGGGCAAGTTAGCAAGGCCCTGTCTCAAAAACAAGAAGAAGGAGAAGGAGAAGAGCTGAGGATTTAGCTCAGTGCTTCAATGTCCAGCCAAACACACACACACACACACATCCTGAGGAAAAACTGCTGCCTCAAGTTCTCTGCAGCATGTTTGCCTGAGCACCAACACTTGTCCAATTAAAAGAAATCTGCAAAATATGCTCAACATAGTATTCATGGTTCCAGTTACAAGTTGTGTTCAAGGGCTGGTGAGATAGCTCAGATGAAAGCATCTGCTTAGGCAAGCGCAGGGACAGTGATCCAATCGAGGCTGCCACACCAGCGCCGCTTCCAGGTCACACCGGGCTGCCCACAGGATTTGGGCAGGTGTGGCACACACCCATAATCCCAACACTGGGGAAGCTGAAATAGGAGGGTCACAATGAGTCCCAGCTGTTGAGTGAGACCCTGCAACAACCAAATACACTTTTTTAAAAAGTTGTAGACAATCTCAGTATTCTTCAGTTGTTCAGGACTGATTTAAAATGGTGCCATAGCAGCCGGGTGTGGTGGTGCATGCCTGTAATCCCAGCACTCGGGAGGCTGAGGCAGGAGGATTGTTGTGAGTTCGAGACCAGCCTGAGCTACAAAGTGAGTTTAAGGCCAGCCTGAACTGCATAGTGAGACCCTGTTTCAAAAAGACAAAAAAAAAAAAAAAAAAAAAAAAAAAAAAAAATGGTGCCAGGTCCTTACCTTGGAATACTATACAGCCATGAAGACATGTGTCGTCAAGCTGCATAAGGAGACTTGCACATGATGTAATATTAAATGAAGAAAATAGATTACCAAATACAATGGAAAACTCAATACTATTTTTGCAAAAAGTATGTCTAAGCAAAAATACCATCCATTTACAAATGTAAAAAGTGGCTTCAACTGTAGTTATTCCTGGCAGTCAGGCTAATTTTCTAGTTTGGGGACTTTTTTGTAGAATCTCCTTTTTTTTTTTCTTTTCCTTCTCCTCTTCTTTCTCCTCCCCCCTTCTTCTCCTTCTTCTTCTTACTCTTCCTCATTCTCTTTCTCCTCTTCTTCCTTCTCTTCCTCTTCCTCCTCCTCTTCCTCCTCTTTCTTCTTTGAGGCAGGGTCTCACAGTGTAGCATAGACTGGTGAACTCACTACGTAGCCCAGGCTGGTTTTGAGTTTAAGGTCATCCTTCTTCCTCAGCCTTCGAGTGCTGGGATTATAGGTGTGCAGCACCACGCCTGGTCATGTGTAACTTCTGTGGCTCTTTAAATGTTTAATTTTAATAATAAGAGTGATTTTGTGCCCAGTTTCTAGCCTGGCCAAGAGCCCTTCTGCAGGTAACACTGCATGTTCCTGTCTGGATGCTGACCCAAGGTGTATGGGTCACTTTCCTCATTTGGGACAAAACAGCCTAAAGAAGGGGAGGTTTGCTTGGCTCCATAGTTGGTTGGCTCTGATGCAGGAAGGCCTGGTAGAAAGGCCTGGGCAGAGGGAGCTGCTCTGTCTCAGCGGTTGGGAAGCAGAGAGAAAAGGGAGGGAACTAAACCTTACCAGGTCGCGAAGCCAGTGACCCCTCTTGCCACCAAGCCCCACCTCCCAACAGCAACTGAGATACGGCACCCCCAGATCCAATCACCTCTGCACGTCAGTATCTGAGCACATAAAGCTTTGGGGAACATCCAGAGCCATAATGTGAGGCTACCTTGCCCCGTGGAGTACAGGGAGAGTGTACCCAGCCTTGTCCTGGGCGGTGGAGCCCTTTCCTTTACACAGTATGACTGAGGCCCAGTCTGCAATGCAGAGCTGTTCTGTTTGAGGAAGGAAGACAAGAAGCTCCCTGCTCTCATTCCTCCATGGTCCCCTGCCCTGTCCCCCAGAGACCCATTTTTAAAACCCCTCAGCCAGCTGCCTTGAAAGCCCTCCCCGCCATATGCCAGGATTCTAACAGCAGCGCTTCCACGCAGAGATGGAGTGTGGCATGTCTCCTGGCAATCTCACAGTGACATTTGATTCCTATGATGAGAGATTTCAAGGGCAGAAATTTGGGTTCATTCGTGTGTTGAGAGGTGAGGCTGTGGGAGATGAATGAGTCCGGTCAAGGTCATCTGGTGGAGCCTCCGTGACAGAATCCTGGTGGCTGAGTAAGGAAGGGAGAAGGTGCAGAAGTGACACGTGTGCACTCCTGGCCTTCTCCAGGAAGGCGCACCCAGACCCAGGCCCCTGGCCTTGGACCAGAACCAAAATCTGAACAAGCCTCTTTCCTTTATAACTCACTCAGGTCATGACATGTTTTTATTAGTAACAGAAACTGGACTAAGACAGGGGCTGAAACAGGAAAAACAAAAATCTGTCATTAGTTCATTGAGAACCAGTGAAGAGCCAGGCTTTAAAGAAAACGTGTCAAGTTACTCCTGATTTAAATTCAACAAACAAGCCATTGTCTTGGAGAAAAGCTTCTGAGTGGGAGATGCCACCAGCTCAGTGCATGCAATTTGGACCAAAAATCTAGACTCTCAACATTACTGGCCAGGAATATCACACGCTTCCACCCTGCCTCCCTGCTCCCACACCCCACAACCCTCTACACACTCATGTACCCCATAATTGCCCACACCCCACATATTAACACATGTACATGTCCCATGCCCCACCTTCCCATGCCATACCTTCATACCTCACCTCCACACCCTGAACCCATGGCCCCCATACCCCAGAATCCTCTGCACACACACTCACATGCCCACCCATACCCCGCACCCCCACTGTCACTCTCTCACTGACACCCCCCACACACAGTGCTCCCCACTCTCCAACACCCTCCCACACACATCCATACACACTCACACCTCCTTGCTGACCCACATACACACTCTGCACATCCTCACCTCACAGTACTCCCTAGCCCCCACATCCTTTGTACCCCCCTACACCTATAAATACACACACACATGCTCACATGCTCACATACCACATACTGCTGTTCTTTTATATGGCTCTCCATTAAAACAAGGTAGCAGTTTCCGCTTCTAGCACTAAAATAGGGCCCAACATATACTAGATGCTCAATAAATACTGTGGAATGAATAAATGAACATATAAGTGAACCAATGAACACAAGCTTGACTGATGGACATTCAGGCACCAGCTAACAGTCCCTAGCCACACTGTTAGGGCCCAGAACAGGAAAAGCAACCAATGAACACAAGCTTGACTGATGGACATTCAGGCACCAGCTAACAGTCCCTAGCCACACTGTTAGGGCCCAGAACAGGAAAAGCAGGCTGACGAGATCTGAAAGCTGCTCCTGTCCCCTCTGGCTATGAGCTACAGCCCTATGTACCTCCTGGCTCCTGCACCCCCCCTAGTGATGTGGGCCCATATTGTTGGATGGTTTTCAGCCAATATCTCAGGAGAGGACAGGAACCTATCCTGGAAGGGGAGTACACCAGTACATTCAGGGGTCTTCATAGCCTGCCTGGAAAATTCCTCCTCCTGACAAAAGAGTGTGTGTGGGCCAGCCAAGCAGGCAGGAGGTGGGTTGGGAAGGAAGAAGGAGCAGGACCGCGTGTGTGTGCGTGCGTGCGTGCGTGTGTGTGTGTGTGTGTGTGCGCGCGCGTGTGTGTGAAGAAGCTCCCTGAAGCCAAAGCTGAAACTATGAAGCAAAAGATCAGGGTAACAGAATAATATACAGCACTAAATTTTATCTCATTGAAACAAATAAATATCAATGGACCAGACCAATATAAATAAATGCATAATCAAATGGGGAAAAAAGGAAAATTTTGTCTCAGATTGACATCTAAGTGTAGAAACAATGAGGGAAACAAAGTCACCCTTTCAATGCCACAGAAATAACTGTAAGCAGAGCCAAAGTTGAAGAAACTAAAGCTACCCAGTTGCAAAACATCCCCATAGTTATTAATTACAAAGGGAAAAAATCATAACTTCTCAGTGCAGAAACACAGCAGACACCACACTTCCAAGTGGTGAAATGTTAGCGTCACAGTGGGTACAGAGACACATCGACACTGTGTCCCTCCCACGTCATCCTTCCAACGCACCACGTGTTCCAGCTCACTGGGGAAATGAACACATTCCAATTGAGCAACATTTTACCAAATACCTGGAGAGTGCTCTTCAAAAATCACAAGGCCATGAAATAAGGAGAGGCTGAGGCCCTGACAGCTAAAGGCTATGTGAGTCTGGGAAATGAGCAAGCACACTGATCAGGAACGAGCAAGCCACAGTCTGTGGCCAACCTGGCCCTTGGCCAGCTCTTGTAAAGTTTCCCCAAACACAGCTGCTCCCACTTGTTGCCCAGCCGGCTGGGGCTGCCTTCCTGCCATCACCTGGAGCCGGGTGATTGCAATAAAGATTGCATGGCTCTCAAAGCTGAAATTGCTACTTTTGAGAATCATGCCAAGGATCTTTACAGCATGTCTCTCTCTCTGCCCCCAGTGTCTCCTATAGGTTTCCCTGGGTCTCTTACAGATAGAACTCTGAGAAAGCTGAATGAAAGTTATACGAAACCTCTCCGTACTATCTTTACAATTTCTCTGTAAATCCAGAATGATTTCCTTCCCTCCCAAACAAAACACACAAGGTGTCTGGGCAGGAGAGAGACTCGAGCAACAGGCACCAGGCTTCGGGCCACCCAGGGCCTGCTGTACTGGATGAGGGGCTCATCTTAATCAGGTACAAGAAACCAAAGCCCACTGCAGGCCACTCGGAGCAGAAGGGACCATGGTGAGCTGAGGGTGTAGGTGTAGTTGCCCCCATGGAGCCTAGACCCCAGGACCTGATATCGAGTGTGTGTGTGTGTGTGTGTGTGTGTGTGTGTGTGTGAGAGAGAGAGAGAGAGAGAGAGAGAGAGAGAGAGAGAGAGAGAGAGAGAGAGAGAGAAAGATTCTTTTTGTGTTTTTCTATTTCTTCCTCTTCTTCCTCCTTCTCCCTCTCCTGGGAGGTGCTAGGGATGGAACTCTGCACTCTACACCGAAATGCATCCCCACTCCCTTTTAGTCTTTTTTTTGTACAGGATCTTGCTAAATTTTTTTTTTTTTTTAAAGAACCGGGGATTGAACTCAGGCCCTTGCGCTTGCCAGAGAAGCACTTATTCCACTGAGCCATCTCCCCAGCCCCTGGGATCTTGCTAAATTGCTTGGGCTGGATTCATGCATATAATCCTTTTGCCTCAGCCTCTTGAGTAACTGGAATTAAAAATATGCACTACTATACTGGCTTCTCTGTGGGCATCTCCTTTTTTGTCCCCTCCCCTGCCCTTTCCTCCCCTCCCCTTCTCTCCTCTCCCATCCTCCTTCTCTATTTCAGTTACTCTTCTCATTGCTGGGATAAAATACCCAACACCTAAAATTAAGAAAGGAAAGGTCAGCTTGTGGAGGTTTCAGTCCAAATGGAGCTGGCTCCAAGGGAGATTGGCACATGGAAGAGGGCAGCAGCTCATGATGGTGGAAAACAGCAAAACAGCAAGAGCAAAAGGGCAGGAGCAGTGGCAACAGTGGCTCCAGAGAGCAATTGTCTCCCTTATTTTTCCCTCAGGCTCTCTGCCCCAGGCTGGGTGGAGCACTCATACCTGTAATCCCAGCCTTAGATCATGAATCAGTCACAAATTCCAGACTGCATGAGGCTTTGGGGGGCCACTAGACACAAACCATAATATCCTCCTTTCTCTCTCTCTCTCTGTCCTGTCCCTTCTCCCTTTCCCCCTCCTTCTCTCTCTCTCTCTCTCTGTCTGTTGTCATTTTTATGGCCTCTGAATAACTCTCAGTATTTCTCTTGGATTTATATGTGTCCCTACCTCTCCTGTGTCTCCTGGTGTAGTCATAAGGATCACTCTCTCTGCCCCATTCCTGTAGGTTTCCCTGTATCTCTTCCTATCCTTCCACTGGTCCCTCTACCCTATGTCTCCCTCATATAATGGCCACAGCACCTAGGGTGGCACTACACAATCAAAATCCCAGTGTCATTTCTGGTCCCAAGTCTATATTCACTGACAGAATGTGGCTGGCTCATCCTAGGTCAGAATCATAGTGATCAATGGTGATAGGCCCATAGGACACAACCTAAACTTTGGGGCCTACTTTTGGGAGGGTAGGAGATTATGACAGCAGAGCCTGCCCAGGCTGGCCCAGCCAACATTGTGCTGGAGAAATGATCACTCAGGCAAGAGGGTGAATGGTGTCTCAGAGGGCAGAGAAAGCAGCAGTCATTGATCATCCTAGCTCCCTAGGGTTTCAAACAACACCTATTTATTTTCTGTGTAGAAGGCCTAAAGTCCAAAGTAGACAGGCAACATTGCATTCCTTCTAGAGGCTCTAAAGACTATTGACATGCCTGCTTCTGCAGCTTTTAGTGGCCCCCTGGAGTCAGTCTGTCTGTTGTCTCTGGCTTCTTTCTCACATCTTCAGTCATCTGAGCCTCTTCCTCCCTCTGATAAGGACCCTTGTGATAACACTGCCCCCCAACCCAGAAATCCCCCTACTCAAGCTCCTCATGTAACCACACCTCTCAAGTCCTTTTGCCACATCCTAATGGAGCTACAAGGTCCCAGGATCACTGCTTGGTGGGATGGCAGAGACAGCAGGAGCAGGGGAATGTACTGTGTTCTGGCTATTTCTCCTGAGCACTGGGAGTGGGGCAGGCAAACAAAGAACTTAGAGAGCTAGACTCAGGGATGAAAAAGGGGGCAGGACCAGCAGGAGCCTGATCTGCTCTGGGGTCCTGTCTTCCCGGCTTCACCACTCAGCATGCCCAAAGCCTTAGCAGTGCTGGGCCCACCCCCATTTACAGATGAGGAACTGAAGCTTGGTAGGCCCTTGCCTGTAACATCACCTACAGAGAAGAGGAGGTGAACCAGGACCAGGCTTGGCCCTGGTTCACATGGCAGACCCCACGTTTGGAGCTAAAGGAGAGAGATCCACAAGAAGCCAGCTCAAATATGCTCATTGCTCAGATGAGTAAATCAAGTTTCGGTGAGTTAAAGTGGTACCAACTAATATCACAAAGCAAGTGAGGGGCAGAGATGACTCAATCTCCCTCATGCTTTTTTATGACAGTGTAGCCATATTAATGGCATTTCCCTCTGTGCACAAGACCTTCCCATTTCCCAGAAAGATGGCGAAGCTGCTGTCCAGCTGGTTATTTCCTCAGGCATCCGCATAAGTCTGGGGTGGAGATGGGAGGCCAGAGGGAAGCACTTCCCTGTAGGGGCAGGTAAATGTGTCCCTGTTGGGAATTTTCTTCAGGAACCTGTGACTGAGCTATTTCAGGAAACTTCAACTTTCTATATCAGGGGTACCCAGGAGGTAGATGTGTCTGTGTTTATTTTGCTTTCTTTTTTTCCTGCTCTCCAATATGTTTGGCAAGAGCGTATGAGCTGTAAATCCTCCCTCCAACCTGCCCCTGTGGCACAGCATGTCCCCGAGGACACCAAAGGTCACCAGACGCTTACAGGGCCAGGTTTAGCTGGGCACCAACACTGAGCACAAAACCTCCCACAATACCAACAGGAAGTATGTCACTGGACGGTAGGTGTCCATTGGTGCTAGGCCTGGCAGATTCCCAGGAAACCAGTCTCACTGAGTTCATTTGTTTCCCCAGAGAGAAGCCACACGGAGCAGGGCCTGCAGGCCCCACCTCTACCTTTGCTGAGGCTTCCTAGGCAAGGGGAAGAGAACAGCTCAGACTCCACCCAATGCTTCACCTGAACAAAGAAGCTGCCCAGAGAGGAGAAGGTTCGCCCAGAAGATGGACCCTACCTGGTCACAGGCAGATCATGGGGGATGGCCCACCATGCTCGTCTCACTCCTGTCTGACTTGGCCTCTTGACCATTCAGTCACTTTGCACTTTGAGGAATGTCTCTCACAGAGAAGCAAAATGATGGGAGGGGGTGAAGGGGTGTCACGGAAGACAGAACCATTTTTGCCTGTGGAACCCAATGGGGCTCACTAGGACCACATCTCCAGGGCCTGGCCCCCTGACCTCCCCATGTCACCTTATCTTGTTTCCCAGTGTGGTTTCTAACTTGCTGCTCCATCTTCCTGAGGAGTATCCATGTCACTAACACCAAGTCTGCTGCCTCTGGTTTCTGCTTTGCCGGTGACTCAGGAAATCTACATTGATCATAGGCGGGTCTCTTCACACTCTCTCTGGACCCAACAAGCCCCCACATGATGGGTCTGACTGTCTGTGTCCTGGGACTATGACTTGGACAGGTCTCTATGTAGCTGCTTGCTCCCTAGGTAGTGCCGCTGGACTCCCAAAGCCCACTTCTGTCCAGATCAAAGATCCTCCAAATGGGGAAGGAGGAGGTGGAGGCAGGGGTGGGGGACGGTGGAATGGTCCTTTATGGGGTGTTTAGGCAGCCCAGACATGGAACACTATGCCCATTGTATTCATTTTTCCTTCCCAACAAGCCCATGAAGGGTTTTCCTGCCCCATTTTCAAGCTGGAAACAGAGCCTGAAAGAGGCAGGTGAAACAACTCCCCAGACTGCTGTGGACATTTGCGACAGTGCCCATGAAGTCCCGTGTCAGCACTTCTGCCCTCCCTGCTCATGACTGTGCACTCAGCACCTGTAACTCTAGACTTCCTCGGGAGCAGCTTGGGCAATCCCTGGAGATGTGGGTCCAGGTTAGCTATCACACATCCCAGGCCCAGGTCAAGCACTTGTCGCCTTGCAAACTGTCAATCTCTTTATCTAAAAAACATGAATGCTCATGTCCACTTTAAAAATGGAAAATTAAGGCCACATATACCAGATGACCTGTAGGTCCTCAATAGATGTCAGCCCTGGACCCAATATCATTTTTGAAGTTAGACACTATTCTCCTCCTCCAATATTCTGCCTGATAAGGGGCAGGTCTGGCCCTGCCCAGCTGTTCTCCTCAGCTTCTTGGGGACAGTCAGGGCATGAAACAGTCACACTTATGCCCCTGAGAGGACCCTGACAAGACAGGGGTGGTCCTCATGGCGGGCAGCAGTAGGAGCTGTTTGTATCCCAAGGCTGAGGGCAAAAGGGCTGCAGACAGGAGCCTGGGATTGCTGCTGGGCACAGCACTGTGCAGCCTGCCTGATCTGGGTGTGTCCCACTGTCATCCCTCCTGTCCACAGCCAGGTCTGAGGGCTCCATGAGGGCCAGACTTTGGGCAGAGGTGCTGGGCAAGGTGGGCACAGACGTGCTGCCCATGGTAACAACTCTCTCCTCCTCCCAGCTCACTTGCAGTCCTTTGGGTTCCTTGTCTCCATAGAGCAGGTGGCTCAGCCCAGCCGCCAGTGCATGGCGTCTTTTTCTCCTCTGCCATCTGCCTGTTTTCCTTAAGCCCCATTCCAAGTCTGCAATGTTAATTGAAAAGCAGCGGTTGCCAAATTGCCCTCTAAGCAGGGCAGAGCATGGAGAGAGGCAGCAGCGTGCCTGGGCCTTGAGCTGGGTCACAGACGGACGTGGCTAGATGCAAATGCTCTCCTCCGGCCTCTCATGCTGGCGCATGTTCTCTCCCCACCAATACCCCTGAGGTCGAGTGTGAACATAAGAAGTTGATTTTTTCTGGTTGTATTTTTAAAATCTCTGTTCGGATGGCCTCGCTTCACTGCTATTCTGAGCACTCAAGCCTTGCATTCCGGCTGCTCCTGATAAATAAGTCGAGGCAGGCACACCAGAGAGACCCCTGTCCTGCCTGGCCTGCTGCCAAACCCACACTCTTCCTGTGTTTGCCCGACTCAGCCTCCTCCCTAGTGAGACTCATTGGCTCCATTTCACTGGCTAGGAAATCAAGGTTCAGGAAGACATGAACACTGCACACTTGGACAGCATGCACAACAGCTATAACTTAACCTGGGAATGGCTGGAACAAAAGCTCTCTGCCATCCTCTGCTCCTTGCAGGCAATGGGACCTTTGACCAGGCCTTCTTGCCATCTAGGCCTGTCCCGACCAACACCAACACCCCATCAGCAGACACTCAGTCCTACCAGAGGAGAGAATTTGCAGACGCTCACTTGGTATTCATGGCTCAGGCTCCCTCTCCTGAGCGACATAGCCCTTCCTATAGGCCCACAAGGCCTCCTGTGGGCCATCAGAGTGCTGGTCAGTGCACGGATGGAGCCCCTGGGAATATTCTGCTCTGGTCTGTGGCAAGCTCTGCAGTCTGCTCTGGGGTCTGGACTCACTCATGCTTGCTTGCTTGCTTGCTTGCTTGCTTTCGCTTTCTTCATGTACTAGAGATAAAACCCAGGGTCCTACACATCAGATAAAAGCCGTAACACTGAGTTGCATCAGAGCCCTTTGTTTTGAGGTAGGGTCTCGCTCACTTGCCCAGGCTGGCCTCAAACTTGCAATCCCCCTACCTCAGCCTCCAAAACAGCTTGTAGGTGTGCACCACTGTGCCTAGCTAATGTGTTTTTGAGGTTTATCCATGTTGTAGCATGTGCCAGCACTTACTCCTCTAGCTAAATGACCCTACGATATGGGCATACATTGTGCTGTCTCTCCTGTTGGGGGACAGCTCTTGCTGGCCTGCCCCATTGGCTGTGATAAACTGTGCCATGGCTGTGTTCAAGTTCATGCTCAAAGCCCTGTTGTCAGCTCTTTTGTGTTGCTACCCAGGCAGGGAATGCTGGACCATGTATTAAACTCTGCATCCACTTTTCAAAGACTAGGCACATGTTTGTTGAAATGACAGACCAGCCCTCTCCCATTCTCTGCTCTCTTCTGCGATATCATTCCTGGCTCTGAGTGCAGACAAATGGCTCCTTAGGCCAGGGGTACTGTGAATGGCAGTGCAGGGACCCCACTTCTCCCAAGTACTGTGAGGTGGATAATGGCCTTGCCAGGTCACTGTGACTTTTGGCAGTGAGCCATCCTGCACATTCCTGGGACCTTTTCCAGGTGCCAACCCCACCCCTTCTTGCCCATAGGCCCCAGATCCCATGGTCACACATGGGATCTGTTCTCCTTTCTGGGTGCATCAGTATTTGTGGTCTCCTTCAAGGAGCTTGCTCTGGGTGGGCAGTTAGGAGACAAGGCATCTGTACAGAAGGGCGTCCAGGCTGTTCAGCCAGGGCAGGGAGAACAGAACAGCACAAAGACAAGTCTCAGGGCTCCTGAAGGTGGACCCCTCACCAACTGCTTCCCTCCCCACCCTAGGGCATGCTTGCCTGCCAGGGCTACTGGAAAGCACACTGAAAAGGTAATGTCAGAACCAAGTCCAAAGGAGGTCAGGGAGCAAGTACTGTGGATGGCTAGTGGAAAGGAGGGGACAGCCAGTGCAAAGGTCCTGAGGCAGAACCAAGAGTGGCTGGGATGAAGTGATCAGAGAGAAGAAGGAACAGGCTTTCAACCAGGGCAGGAGGCTAATAGCACAGGGGGAAGGGGGCTTCTGGCCTCATCCTAGAGGCAGAGGATACCCCAAGGGAGGGGTGTGCACAGTGGGCATGGCTCGATCTTCTATTCAATGCTGTGATCACAGGAATGCAAGCAGCAGGACCCAACAGGAAGGGAGCAGGAGACCAGCTGGGTGTCATTCAAGCCCATCAGGCCTGGGCCATTTTTTGTACCCAGATTCCCTGAAGACAGTAGTGGGCAGTCTGGAAAAGGTGAACCAGGGAGGCAGGGTGGGACAGTGATTAGGGATACAGGTTACAGGGTTCCCTGACTAGCATGGGCCCTGAGCACCAACCTGTGTGTCTTTCTGGTTCTCAATTTCCTGACCCCACTACCCCCCACCAAAAAAAGGGAAAATAATGGTAGGTAAGATGCAGGGCTGGCACAGACATGCACAGGTCTGGTTCTGAGGTACGTGTGCTGACCAGAAGGACACTGCGCGACAGCTCCGGGGGAGGCGTGGGAGGCCCGAGCGGGGCTCTGGTTGCTCCAACCCAGGCTGTGGGTCTTTGTCCTCAGTGTCTCAGGACTCATAGCAAGTGATCACAGTCTTGGATCCTAGCTGAGTGGCCTCCTCTCCTGTGGTTTCAAGCAAAGAGTAGCTTTGCTAGTCCCCGCAGACTCTGGTCCTGGCTTGAGCCCTGCCCACCTGTTTTACCACAGGAACACATAACATGGTCTTCTTTGGTGTCTTGCTGACTTGAATTTGTTGGGTTCCAACTTGACACTGAGATTCTTTTTGTTTTGTTTTTAAGCTTTGTCTTCTGGATTTATAACTTCTAAGCTGCTTTTAGGAAAACATGTCTCCTGTTCCCATTTTTGACGGGCTGCCCAGCACTGTGGCAAGGGGGGGGGAAGGTGGGCCTGGCAGGCTCCCCAGGACCCTGGGAGGGGTAGGTGCACAGTTCCTGTAGGAAGAGAGTAGTGGTGGTGCTGATAGCAAAGCCTGGGCAGAGGAGAGCAGCTCCTGTCCTCAGTAGCTGAGTGGAACTTGTCCCCTACCCAGAGGCACCTCACACTCCTCTGGGTCAGTCGGGGTCTCCTTTCTGCTGGACTTCCTCCTTGTGCCTACTGTTAGTACCTAGCTGACCTGGGGGCAGAGTGGGCACTTGGCTCCTTCTCTAAATTAGTGAGCAGAATGTTACGAAAGGCTTTGTCCTGACAGGGCCTGCTGTGTCCGAGCAGTTCGGGGAACAGCCAAACATTAACATGGAACCTGCAGCTGCACAAGGACAATGATGATTATTATCATCCCTGAGAGAAGATAATCACCATGACCTATTTAGGAGAGCTGTTGTAACTAATGGCATTGAAGAGCTGTGAAAATAGCAAGTGTCGAGTGGGAGCCGCCCCCAGCTCTGGGCAGGATGGTCCTCTGAGCCCCAGCCCCCACCTGCTATGAGAGCAGAACCTTAGCAGCGTCCCTGGACAGTAGTGACCCGAAGGCCTGCGGCTGCCCTGGCCACAGCTCTGTGCTTGGCCAACGCTCCCTACACTTAAGGGAGCAGGGGATGTTTTTAGGGCCCCTGGGCTTTGATAAGGCAGAGATGAAGTCAGACATTTCATGGACAGGCCCTGGAGCCAGCACCTGAGTGGGATCATGCTTGCTGTCTGTCCTTCTGGGAGTGCTGGAGCACATCACCTTGGGTGTGCTCAGCAGGTGCTCTACCATCGGACTACACTCCACAGCCCTGCAGTGGAACGAGACTCCACCCATCCTCTTTGTATTTTCATCCCTTGTTTTAAAAATATCAAATACAACAAGTATGCAGCCAAAAATAAATAAATAATGATAGGACAAATATCCTTGTACTCATCAACAAACTTGCATCCCCCAATCCACCCCCAGATCAGGGGGCAATCTCATGCAGGCCAGGCAAATGGTCTGACGCTGCCCACACCCCCGACCCAACCCTTATCGGCAAGCTTTATCTTCATCGTTGCCTCCATCCTTTATAAAGAATTCAATACAGTGGTGACTCCTGATACTCCTCCACTCCCACCCTTGGCCCGCTGATCCCCCAGAAGTGACTACTCCCTGTTGCAGGCATTTGCTTGTCTCATGAACATTTGGCACTTTGACTCCTACACATAGGCACGTCCATAAATGTTACTACAGATTGTTCTGGGGGCTTATAAACATTTTCCCCACTCCACATTGGAACCTGGTCCTCTGTAAGTTCTTGCTCATTCGTGTGCACTGATGCCTGGGACTCATAGAATGACTATGCCACAGCTCATCCAGGTCTCCAGTGATGGATGTTGCCCTGTCCCTTAGTTTTCACTGGGTTATGGCTTGGATCTTGAATGTCTCCCAGAGCTCTGTGTGTTAAAGGCTTGGTCCCTGGCCTGAGGCACTATTGGGAGGTGGTAGAGCCTTTTAGTTCTCCAAGAGTGTTCCCCTGGCAGGGTGGTTACTCCAGCCACTTCCCATTTCTCTCTCTGCTTCCTGGCTACTATGAGGTAGGTGGCTTCCTTTTCCACACATTCTCTATCCTGATGTGCTCCTGTCACAGGCCTAAAAACAGCAGGACCAGTAAGCATGATGTCAAGCCATGAGCCACAGTAAACCATGCTCCTTGTTAAGTTGTTTATCTCAGTATTTTTCCCAGGCCCAGAAAACAGAGCGACATTCCTGCAATACCAGCACTGATCTGAGTCTCCTGAAAGCCAGGTAGCCAAAGGCATGGCACAGGAAACTGGAGTGAAGCAGGTGCAGGGAAGTGAAGTCAGAAAATTCTCACGGATAGCTGATACTCTGTCCCATGTCACCCATGATTTGGTGGCTTAAAATCAATCACCTTGCATTTATTCTTCACAGTATCTCTGAGTCAAGAGTCCATGGAGAGCTTGGCTGGGGTTCTGGCTCGGGTCTCTCTAAGGTTGCAGTTAGTCACTGATGAGGACCATGGTCATCTGAAGACGGCCTTCGGGCTGGACAACTTGTTGCCATACCCAAACACACATCTGTGATTGAGGCAGGAGGCCTCAGAGTCTCTCTGGGGCTGTCTAGGGTCCTCACAGTGGGGTGGGTGGCTTCTCAAGGGGAGATCCACGAAAGGAGAAGGGATCCTGTGCAATGCTCAGAAGTCTCAAACTTTATTGCCCTGGGAACCCAAGCCAACCTGGAATCAGCATGCACAGTAACTCCCAGGAACATGACCTTCAGGGAACTATCTTAGAACCAGGCCACCGCAGAAAGAAGCGGGCCTATATGGAGCTGGTGACCACCATGGGCGCTTACAGCTCAGCTTCACAAGGGTCCTGGGAAGAACTACACAGAATGCAGAGGACAGAGATAGTATTGACACACAACTGTCATTCCCCTGAGTACACTAGCCCTCAACAAATCCAGGCTGCGCTGAGGGAATTAGAGGGATGCTGTGTGCAGGCAGAGCAGCCAGAATAAGACAGACTGAGGGGTGTGCACAAGAAGCCTCTGCTGCATGGCGGGTTCCTTCACAGAGCCCATACCTACAGTCCAACACAGCACGCAGCCCCGGAAATGGCTCCCTGAGATTCTGCTTCCTGTATTCACACTTGTGCAACCCTTCACGCTGGGGGTAGACAAACCTAGTGAATAAAATACTGATAAAGTGACCAGATGTTCTTCCTGAGACTGTATGACAGGAGACTGTGCCTCCCATCTCACCTGGGTGGCCTCTGAGGAAGCTGGCTGCTGGGCCAGCAGCTGCCTATGGACAATGGACCAGGGCTGGCGGCTGGCCACCAGCCTGCGTGGGCCTACGAGCTACCCAGGCTTGGGAGCAGCTCTGTCCTGCACAGGCTTGGTGAGTCAGGAGCCTCAGCCCACACTGAATCAGAGAACCTGAGCCAAAAGTTCCAGTCAGTGGGACCCATAGGTACTGCTGTTTTGTTAAACCACTGAGTTGCTTACCTGGGAAGTGATTTCTTTTTAACTCAATAACCCAGGTAGAATGAAAATGAGTGAAGATACACAGGAAGCAAGGTTGGTCATGAGTTGACAACTGCTAAGACTGCTTAATAGTGATACTGTTTCTATTATTTTTTTATGTATATGGTACAGGGTCTCACTACAGAGCTTGGACTCATAGTGATTCTCCTGTCTTCAGGTTCCCCAAGTCTGGGATTATAGGCATATGCCATCACACTTGGACTTGGTTGCTGGCTCAGCATTCCTGGGGCAGGCAGTACCAGGCATTGAACCCTGGTCCTGTGCTTAGTCTGCTGAGCTATCGTGTCAGCCCTGCTTATTGATTTTTAAAAGATATTTTAAAATGTTCTAGTCTGACTTGTAGTGCAGTAGGTCTGGTTTCTGGTCAAGGTGCTTTTTTTGTTTACTTGCTTTAGTTCAGACTACCTAGGTGGACCCCAACCAATTCACTCACTGGGCAGACATTAATCATTAACATCTGGTAAGGTAAGGTTCTGGCCCAGGGAAGTGGCAAGGAATGAAACGTGCAAAGTTCCCTGCCTGTGTGGAACTGGCATTTTACTGGAAAAAGACTAAGAGTGTACACATGTCAGAGAGTCCTGGAAGCCCAGGAAGGTGGCGGGGAGGGCTGAGATTCTGAGCAGCATGGCCTACAAAGACTACAAAGCCCCAAAGCCCCACTGGAGTCAGGAAGGTGCCACTTCCTCCCTCCTAGGGAAAAGACAGGTGGACTCCCCCAGGATAGTTTTGTCATATAGAAGAGGAAGATATTAAAATCGATCTGTCTTCAGGTTAAATATTGTAAGACATGTCACTACTGCTAGTATGTTCCCCAACACTTCTAGACCGCGGAGCACCAGTGGTCAGAGCCATTGGAATTGAGACATGTCATAGGTAGGACAGCAGAGATGGGGATGGGTAACATGCACACAGACACACACAGAAGATACTCAGTTATGAGGTAAAAAGAAGAATTTACTTTCAGAATAAGTATGTCCCAGCAATATTTATTGCTGTGGTTTGGATCTTGAATGTCCCCAAAGGCTCATATGCTAAAGGTTTGATCGCCAGCCTCCGGCACTACTGGGGGATGATGTAGTCTCTAGGAGACCAATGTAAGGAAGCTAGGACACTGGAGGCATGTCTGAAGGGGCAGATTGGGGCCCTGGCCCCACCTTTCTCTCTGAGCTTCTAGATTCAGGAACAAACTCAAAGGCCTGGCCTTAGCACATAAAAAGGACTTCCTACCAAAGGTCCCTAGTAGGAGCATAACAGTGCGGACTGAATGGGTGAAACAATTCAAAAAAAAAAGAAGTTGCTTTGAGCAAGAGTGGTCAGAGGGTGCACTGCAGAGCAGGGGGCCTGTGAGCCCAGGGGTGAGCCCAGGCAGGACTTTGGCAAGTGGAGAAGAGGGGAGGAGCCTCAGGTGGGGAACCAGGGAGTAAAGCCCTGAGCAGGAAAGCAAACAGTTGGTGGGGGAGGGTGTAGTGTTCCCCAGGGAGGGACTGGTTGAATGGATGGTGTCTACATGCTTCTCCAATGTTCAGTGACAATTTTTTTCCTTTTGTGCAAAATAAATACTTTGTTGGAGAGGTATTTTAAGATGATAAAAACATTCCTTCACTTGTTCCATTTATTCACTCACTGAGGTATATCTACAAGGATGTACAGTTCCCCATTCACTCACTGGGTTAAATTCTATTCTTGTATTGTTCATGTTGATGCTCACAATAGTCTTCTGTGGCTAGCTTCAGATGGCACCTTAGCTCATTGTCCTGATCACTCTTTGAGGGTCACCTTACTTTGTGGGACAATATAATGCTCTTAAGGTTCTATCTTCCCTGTCCTGACCCCAGATGCCACATGGAAGAGAGTTCTAGGAGCCAAGACCCAGGGCTGGGGGTGGCTCATGGTTGAGCACCTGCCTAGCATGTGGGAGATCCCAGGTTCTACCCCCATACCACAATATAACAAAAAAGAAACCCAGATCTGTGCCTGGCATGTCCCTCTTGCTTCTGGCCCCTGGACCCCTGGCAGACCAAGTAAACGCAAGTGCCCCACTTCCTATATCCACCTATGTATGCATCCCTTGGAGGCCTCCACTCAGGATGCTCCTGGTTCTCTGCTCTGTCTTTGTAACTTTCTCCTCCTCTGTGAGGCCCCTGGTTCCCAGTGCACTCTTATTCAGGCCCCTGTGTGATCCCAGCTCCCCACTCTACAGCTGTTCCCTCCCTTGGGTTGATGATCAGGGTGTGACCCAGCCCTGTGTTCCTGCCTGCATCTCTGAACCAAAACCAGGACCTTGCTCCTTGACCTGTCGGGGACTCCACCCAGCACACCTGGCCCCAGGCCCTTCACCACAGGAGCAAGCTGAACTGTGTTCCTTTTCTCTGGTGGCACCAGAGCTTTGGAAACAATAATAAATGAAAGGTCCCTAGGAGGTGGGAAATGTTAGCTCTGGGCAATAAGTTTTGCATTTTAGGCCGCTCAGCAGAGGATTATAATGACACCCCCCCCCCCCAATTTTCCTTGCCAAACAAGAATGATTATAGGGACAGGGGGACGGTTTCTCTAATGAAGTCCTCTGTGCTTGGGGTTTGTAACATGGGCTGATGGATCTCCTCCCCCAACAACGACTCCTAATTCGTTGAATACAACAAGGTCTTACTGGGTTCCTGGCTGTGGGATGGTCTACTCTAAACTGAAGAGAGCTCAGCAGGGCCTAAAGAGGGTGATTGGGCAGGGTGGGGACTACCACTGAAGGCAGCCTAGAGCCCACTCACCTGGCCCTGCTATGGCCTTTCAGGAGACTTTGGATACAGCTACCCTTTAGTTTCTCTCAGTCTGTAAAATAGGGATGTTCTGCCCCTTGGACCTCTGATGTGATCTGCTAATATTGTTTGGGACACAAAGATGAGGCAGACCCTTTCCCTGACCGGCCAGGCCAATTTATTGGGCAGAATACCTGAGGAACACCACTTTGGCCTATGGAAGGCCTAGCGAGGCAGTGGGACTAGAACTCTACCCCACACACCTGGCCCTGTGCCCTTCATCAGAGGAGCAAACCAGCCTGGGAACCCCCATGAGGGGATCACTGATTATAGTTCAGCATCTAACATTTGTATTGGGTAAATAAACAGAGGGGTGGTGAGAGGAAGGAAGAGAGGCTGTCACCTATTCCTCCAGGCAGAAAATGTGGGCAGGAAGAGAAGTTAGCAATTCTTTGATTGAACTTGTTTATTTCCTATGTGGTACTGGGGATGGAACCTAAGGCCTCACACTGACTAGGCAAGTGCTTTACCACTGAATAACACTCTCAGCCTTAATGTATTTTTAAAAGGTTTTCCCAATTTATTAACCATACAACTGACCCAGCAAAAGTGCTGGCTTTGGGCTGGAGTTACAGCTTAGTAGCAGAGTGTCTGCTTACTAGTCACAGGGCCTGGGTTCCATTTTCAGCTCCATAAATAAAATGACAACTGCATTTGTTTGCTTTGCCATGCTAGGGACTGAACCCAAGGCTTACTGAATGTCTAATGGGTTTTGGTAGATTCACAGGAGAGAAGTCCTCACCACAGTTGTTTTTTCACCTTTTTATCCTCAGAAGGAACTCCTGAATCCTTAACACACCTACCCATGCTCTATGCCCAAGCACCCATCAGTCTACTCTCTGTCTCTATGGATCTCACCTATCCTGTACATTTCTTCTGAATGGAATCACACAAATCTCTCCTTTCATGACTAGCTTATGCTGCTGAGCACAATATCCTTAAAGTTCATCTGTGCTGAAGCTTTTGTTGGAATTTTCTTTCTCAGTAAGGCTAAGTAATAGTCCATTGTATGGATGGATGGCATTTTATGTATCTATTTGTTGAGAGATACTTGGGTTATTTCTGTCTCCAGACAACTGTGGATAGTGCTGCTTTGAACATTCATGCACAAGTATTTGTATGGGCTTTCTTTTTAATTTTTAGATGGTTCATTTTGAAATAGATATTGCATGTAGATTCCACAGGGCCCAAGGTACCTACACATGTAGCCCTGCCTTGAAGCCCAGACCAAGGTCAAGGATTTCCTTCCTCTCCATCTTACCTCTCCAGGTGCCATGCCTGAGTCCTCCCCCAGCTATTCTCCCTAGTATTGGCCCTATAGTCACAGCAGGGGCTGGTCCTCTGGGCACCCTGTGCTGGGACAGTGCTTGCTGAGCTCAGCCTCCCCAGAGGCAATGGCCCTTGTATCTGTCACCCTCAGGTCTTGAGCTGCACCAGGCAGAGGCATTCTGGTTTCCACAGTGATAACTTTCATTGCCTATCAGACTGGATCCCTGCTAGGTCTTGAGGATTTCTGTGGAGGATCATGGCCACTGTTGTATACAAAGACCTGTGCCCTCCTGCCACTTTGCCCACCGCCTCATGCATGGGGGAGTTTAGGGGGTTGGACACAGTGAAACAGAGGGGGCTTCTGACAATGAGAAGCCTAACTTTGAGTCTTTGGTCCACCATTCGCCATCCTAATAGCTTCTCTGGAGTCCAGTGTCACTTCTGAAAGATATGTCTGCTTGTCCAGTGAGGTGGACCAGTTGAGATGAGGTCACAAGGTTTACTGGTGGATTGTGACCTTCCAACAGAAGGACATCAGATCTTTGGAAACCCAGCTGGGCATGCAGGAAATCATAGGGACAAAGTGTCCAGAATAAATAAAGGTATTGGGACAGAAGCAGATTGGTCACTTCAGGGGTTGGAGGGATGAAGAATGACTCCTGGTGGGTGTGGAACTACAATTTGGGGTCATAAAACTATTTTGGAACTAGGAGGAGTTGGGAGGGCACATCATAGTGAATTTCTCAGGGTCACTGAATTGCTTGCTTTAAAATGGCTTAAAAAGGCACAGTTCAAGTTGCTACAGTTTGATTTAGGAACAGCCCTCTAAGGCCCTATGTGGAAAGTGTAGTCCTCAGTTTATTGCAAGGTGGCAGAGACTTTAAGAGATGGACCCTGAAAGAGGAGTGTGGATTCTGGCCTCTACTTTTTCCCTTTTGAATTTTTTCTTGGGGTAAACAGTTTTGTTTTCCACCCACTCCCTCCACAACGTGCTGTCTGTAACAGACCCAACGCAGTAGGGCCAGCTTACCTTGGACTGGAACTTCAAAAAGCAAAAATCCTCCTTTCCCCTTTATAAGTTGATGCTACTGGACTATATTGGATTATTTGGCTGAATTCACACATCTACAATACGTAAATGGCAATGGGACACCCACCTCTGACAAAACGAGGGGGATATAAATGAAGGAGCATTTTGTATCTGTACGTACAAAATAGTTAAGAAAGATATACAGCTACTTTCTCTTAATTCAGTAAGAAGAAAGATTTGTACTAATAGTGTTTGGACAGGATATCATGTCTCCATCTTGTACTATGTATAACCACTACGAAGACAATATGCAATGAACTAATTATTGTAACTGTCCTACTAACCTATTTTGAAACTGTCTCATTGCTATTTGTTACTCAGTAAAATTAATAAAAAATAAGTTGATGCTATCAATTATTTGCTACAGTAACACAAGTTGACCAACCCACTCATGTGTATTTTATGTCTATTAAGAGGAAAAAATCCAGTCAGACCCAGAACCACATGTTCACAAGGACTGCCTTTGAACTAAAGGATGCTGATTATTCAGAGTATTCTTTTTTCTTAAATGTATTTTTAAATGAAAACAATTGTACACATGTGTGGCATACTCTGTGACATTTTATTACATGGAAACCATGTGTAATGATCAGATTGGACTAAATGGCATAGCCATCACCCCCAGATACTTATCAATTCTCTGTGTTGGGCTTTCTCTACTAGCTATTTAGACATATGCAATTAATTTTTATCAACTGTCACCCTGCTGTGCCATCAGAAGGTATTCTTCCTGTCCCTGCAGAGTCACTTCCTAAAGCGTGGTATCGGAGTGTGAAGCAAGCTGTCTGGATGCACTTGAGGCTGGGTGGAAGGAATGAACCAGTTCTCTCCCTCCTGTCCTGAGGCCAGGACAGACTTGCTAGGCTCTTCCTGAAACAACTGAACACCTGGTTCACCCAGAAGCCGTATCTATAATTTGTGCTCTCTCTCCTCAAAGAGTGCGACACTGTGCACCGGCACAAAAGTTATTGCCTGGTGTCTTCAGCAAGTCTGTAAGCCACTCTCAGCCAGTTTATCTACTGCTAAGGTAGGAACCAGTACCTGTGCCTGAGGCAGAGCCACATACCAGAACATTCCACACAGCTGGGATGGCTGGCTTCACAGGTACAGGCCTGGGCATGTAAAAACTCCTCAGTATTCTTAGGTCAAAATTTGTTGTGATTTTTTAACAAAGACCCTGGACTAGGCCCCAAAAGTTGTGTAGAAGTTCTTAGGGACCTTATGACTACGGTAAACTGTGTTCCCAATGTGGAAGAGCAGCTCACTGTGAGGTCACTCATCCTCTCTACTAATCCAGGTCCTGCTTTCCAGCTGAGCCCCTTAGACTGGGCAGGGAAGGTAGGTAAGGTGTGGACACTGTTGGGGCCATGCAGGGGAAGAAAGACAGGGTCCTGGGGGAAGCACCAAGGCCTCTCAGTCTCTTGCACACACTCCTGGCCCAGCTGCTTGTGAGACACCACACCCATCCCAGAAAGGACCCTCACAGGGCCAGGCCACTGGGAGGATAGGGAAGGGATGCTTCGAAAAGGGCTGCGATGTCCCCACGATGACTAGACAGGCAAAGGAAGCTCGGCTTGACAGGGAGCAATTGTGAAAAACTACGGACATTTTTGCTGTTCTGTTTCAGTAAAACACCCTCAGGCATTGCAAAACCATCTCTACTTCACCCTCTCATCTCTAGCCACAACCTCTTGAGGGTCCACAAACAGCCTCAGGGACAGCAGCTCCTCAAGAAGCTGAACATAGAGTGCCACTGTGACCACAGTTCCACTCCTGGGTGTGCACCCAAAGAATCCCAGCAGGTACTCAAACAAAAGCTCATACATCAGTAGGCGCCAAAATGTGGGAAGACCCAAATGTCTTTAATGTGGCAATGATAGCACTGGGGTATTCTTTGTTCATGGAGCTCTGACACAGGGCACAGCATGGATAGATCCTGGAAACAGGATGCTAAGTGCCAGAAACCAGGCCCCAAGGCCACGTGGGGTAGGTGTCCATTTATGCCCAATGGCCAGGGTGGAAAATCTGCAGAGATCTACCACACTGAGTGAGTTTAATCACACCCTCTTCACTTACTTGTTCTGTGTCTTTGAGCAAATTCCTGGATGCCTTTGTGCCTATAAATAGGCTTGATGTTACCCTACTTTATGAGGCTGGGGGAAGAAACCAATGAGTCAATATTCATATAGCACTCAGAGCCACGCTGGTTCAGTTAAATAGCCAATGAATACTTTCCACTTTTCTATAGATTCTTCAGGAAAAGGTTCACTGAAAAGGCACCAGATCTTGGGAAGATGGGTTTATGTTGGTCATATCCACTGGGAGCCAAGTTCTGAGCTCTGCCTTTTATAGCCCTTCCCTAGGGACTCCCACAGCAACCCTAAACTGACTGTTATCACCAGTACTAGTAAAGTACTAGTACTCTGTAAAGTACAGTGAAATACTCTGTAAAGGAGGCTCAGGCCAATTAAAAAAGCTCAGACCAATTAAAAAGCTCAGACCAATTAAAGGCACACAGCTTACATGGGGTGGAGCCAGGATTTGAACCAGGTCTGACTGTCCATGCCAAGTCTCCCTATGTAAGAAGAGGATGGTGATCGTCCAAAATGTCTACATTCTGATTACCTGCACTTCTGTCTCTATCTGTCTGTCTGTCTGTCTGTCTGTCTGTCTGTCTCTCTTTCTCCATATGAAGTAGGAAGGCCAATAACAGTATTCCTAGGGATTTACACAAGAGAAATGCAAAGTATATATGCACAAAGATCCATGCACAAACATTAACAGAAGTTATATTCATAATAGCTCCAAACTGGGAATAACTCAAAGGATCAACAAATGAACAGGTATATAAATGGGATCTATCCATACTGCGGTGTGCTACTGAGCAATAAAAAGGAACAGACTGCTGCTCCAGGCCACAGCATGGAAGCATCTCAAAATAAACATGAGCAACCAAGGAAGCCAGCCTAGAAGAAAAGAAAAGAACGCAGGCTGAGTGACTTCATCCATATGAAGTTCTAAGGTGGAAAGGCCAGAGAGCAGCTGTTCTAGGGAGGATGGGTAACAGAGGCAGGGCAGAGAGGGGAAGTTGGGGCTAATGGTGATGCTGTCTGAGCAGCTGGATCTGTACAGCACTCACTGACTGCTACCTTTTCACATGCCCCTTTTCTTATATATAAATTTCATCTTAAAGGAAGAAACTGTTGAGAAACACAGTACTGAACTGCAGTGAATGGGGTTCAGTGTCGGGGGTAAAGAACTCCTGTGCAGTTCACTTTGAAAAGTACACGCTCCTCCACTTACAGTGGCATTATGCCCTGATAAACTCATTTTAAGTTGAAAATATACTAAGCAAAATAGGCACCAACTTCACCTGCCCTCATGCATCGTTCAGTCTGACCTACCTGGCAATCAATCTAGCATAAAGCCTGCTTTGTACTAAGTGTTGGATTTGTTATTTGATACACAGAACAATGCAATGAATGTGAAAAAGCAGGGTAGTCGATAGGTGCAAGACACATAGGTGGGTATTTGTAGACATAACAAGAGGTAAAGGCACGAAACAGAATACCCAAAGAACAGTTGGCAACATACTGTCAGTTGTTTGCCCTTATGATGTGTGGCTGCCAGACAGCTGCCCCTGTTCAGTATCTGAGAGGCCAGTGCCACAAGTGCCAGCCTGAGAAAAGATCCAGACTCACAGTTCGAGCCTGGTCTTCTACTGAATGTTTCTCCTTTACACCCTTGTACAGGACTAGTCAAATGATGGCAAGTCTGGGTCATTTGTCTTTCAAAAAATAAGATGGACAAATAGAGGAGGAATGGAAGGAGAGAAAGATGGAAGGATGAAGGGATAAAAGGATGGAGAGATGGATAGAGGGGTGGAGGAGTGAATGGGCAGGATAGGGAGAGGAGGGAGTGGAGAGCTACTGTGTGTGCAATGAAGGACACAGCACAGTGCTGACAGGCCTGGCTAGGGATTATAGGGCGTTCTCTACAATCCTTTCAGCTTTCCATGTATATGAAGAGTCATATAAAGTCCTGGGAAATCAAAGGAGGGACACCACATGGTGCTAGTCTCATTCTTAGAGATCCCAAACCCTTCCTCACATTCTCATAGGGGACCCTGTGTGTGTGTGTGTGCCAGAGGCCCCAGCTCTGTGTGATTCTAACTGCACATCCTGAGCTGCTTGGCCAAGGCCTGAAGGACCCATGGACTCTTATAAGGGGCGAAAAATGCCCTTGGCAGCAGCTCCATCCTCTCTCTCTCTCTCTCTCTCTCTCTCTCTCTCTCTCTCTCCTTCTCTCCCTCCCTCTCCATTTGTCTCTTCTGCTCTACTCTGTGACCTTTTGGGGCCTGATATCTGGCAGTGACTGAAAGCAGACACTTGGCCATACTGTCACACTCTGCTGGGAACAAGCTGCCTGAGCCGTAGGCAGAGCAGTCCGGCTTCCCTAGGTGCCATGCATCTTCTCCTCCATTTTGCTCCCCATGACCCAGGAAGGCACCTAGAGGGGGCTCAGACCCCTGGCTCCTCTATCCCAGTGGCTACTTCCTGTCCTGCTCCTTCCTTCAGTCTCACTCCATTGCCTTCCCTTACCCTGTCTGGTGCTGAACCTCTGATCTGATGCTCAGTATGGAGTCTGAGCCTATGTAGGCTGGAAGCACCCCCAGAGATCTCCCCTTCTTAGCCAAGCTGTGTTTTTCAGACCATGAAACCAAGGCACAGAGTGGCTCTTTGTCTCTGGGTACTTCATGCTCCTCTTCTGATGACTGGGGATAAATGGAGCATTTGTCTTATAATGTCACTGAGAGGGCAGAGCAAGGCCAGACAGGGTCGCTGCTCACACCCCCAGACTGAGTGCCTTGCCCACTTCACTGGTGAGGCTCAGAGAGGGTAAGACATTTGCCTTAGGGCACAGGTAAGCTGCAAAGCCAGGTCTGGCCTTTGCATGGAGGAGAGCTAAAGGGGAAGAAGGGTGCTGGGCAGGCACAAGGTGCTGTGGACCTGTCACCCAGAGGAGGGAGGAGGGCTGGATCAGGACCCCGGGAGTTTGTGCCCTCACCCTGGGGTTCCTGACAGGCTGTCAGCTGCTGACATTTATAACTGTGCCTAATGTTCCCGCTGCACCTGAGGGAGCCTTCCCGCTCTGATCTGCCTGGCATTACCCAGGCTTGAAATGGCAATTACCCTGGGGCTGGATAATGGTTGTGGGAGGCAATGAAAGCTTCAGGCCTTGACTTGCAAGCAGCCAGGGGCGGGCTGAGTCTCTCTCTCTCTCTCTCTCTCTCTCTCTCTCTCTTTTCCAACCTCATCCCCTCCTCAATCCATAGCTCACTTGCCTACTAGAAAACTGAGGCTTAGGCATGTTGCCCAAGGTCCCCCAGAACCCAGGCTCTAAGCCCTGCTTTTCTTCCCCACAAGCAAACACACCCCTTTGCTGCACGTGTTTCTGCCATGTGGTCCTCAGGAATGCGCCATAAGGAGGCAGAAATCATGCAGGACAGGAGGCAGATGGCTGGGGCCACCACATGTCCCAGCTAGTGACGCAGCCCAGGTCACTTAGCCTCAGCCTCGGTGGCCCACCAGTAAACAAATGTTCACATCAGCACTTTTGTAATATCCCAGACTAGAAATCATCTATGTGGCCATCAGTGGAAGAAAGGATAAACAAAATGATGTCCTGTATTTCCAGAGAGCAGCTTTCCTCAGGCATAAGAGGAAGGCTATTCTGAAACATGCTACACACAGATGAAACTTAAGGCCATGATATCGAGTGACAAGCCAGATGCAAAAGGTCACATCGTGGATGATTCCATGTGTTTTACAGAATATGCAAATACACAAAGAGAGTATATGTTGGTTGCCTTGGATTGGGGTGAGGGCAGAGTGGTAGCCAAGTGGAAAAGATTTCTCTTCTGGGTGGTGAAAGCATCAAAAGCAATGGTGATGATGGCGCACAACTCTGTGGATGTACTAAAAGCTGCTGCTTTGTACACTTTAAATGGGTGAATTGTGTGGCAGGCCAATTATTTCTCAATAAACCTGCTAGGAAATAGAAATGCTAACAGTAATATCCACCTCTGAGCAGCAGTGGATAAAGGTACAATGAGAGATGACTTGGGAAGGTCATCAGGAAGGGGAGTGAGAGGATCCAAGCAAGGGCTTCGCTTTGCGTCCGGCACAGAGGGCGCTGGGCAAGTATATCTACCCCAGCACAGCCCTCCAGCCAATGTCCCTGCCCCGCTGGAAGTGCAGCATCCTGGCCCAGCACACTGCATCAGAATACGCACTTCGGGGCAGTCTCTCAAGGAGCTACTTCAAACTGAACACTGCAGTTTGAAAGGCATGGAACTGTTGTGACATTTCTAAAGCAGGGATTCTCAAATTTGGGGGCACATTGCAGTTCCTTGAGGGCTGGTTAAAACACAGAAGCTGGGCTGGGTTTTTGATTTTCCATTGCTGGGACTGAGGTTAGGTATCTGCACTTCTAACATGTCCCTGATAACAATGCCCCTGGCCCAGGAGTCCGTGGGACCCCAGCTCCAAGGCCTGAGCAGCTATGAAGCACCAGGTCTAACATGGTGCCACTACCTGTCTCCTAGGGCCTCAGGGAATGACTATTCCTGAGAGAAGATCCATATAGGACAGGCATTGTGGACTAGTGGCTCTCAGCCCTGGCTGAACAGGGAGCTGCTGGGAAACTTTTTCAGTCCCAGGTGGGTCCCACTCCAGACCAACTGATCGGCATCAGAGCAGAGCCCAGGCACCAGCACTTGGAGGACCCCCTACAACTACCAATTGCAGCCAGTATGAAACTAGGGTGTAAACCGCTGGGAAAGGCTGCTTTGCCACACTCTCTCCTTGCCAGGGAAGGGGACAGGGAAACCAGAGTGAGTGAGTGCAGCACTGAGGCCAGCATCCTAGAGGCATGTGAGATCCCAAGGGTGTTGCCCCGGGTGCCAACAGACTGACCACTCTGAGCAGGAGTAGACTCAGATTACCCACAGCAGCGTCCATCTGGCTTCTAAATATGGAAGCGGACAGGTAGAGAACCTGGAACAGAGTGGCCAGAACAGGCTTGGAGCCTGACGCCCCCACCTCCACCTGCAGAGCTGGCAAGAGCCTGCCCTGCCTCCTGCCATCAGCCCCCAAACTCCTACTAAGAACTGTTTCCTCCACCCTGATCACTGGGACATTTTTCCTCTTTAAGGAGCAATTTATATTAAGCACACTAAATTGAGCTCTTTAAGAGGATTTGGTTCAAGCCATCCTGTGTCTAATGGGCTTCAAGCTGGGGTGGGAACACCGGGGCACTAATTGCCTATTAGTCCATTTTGAGCCCTCTTTGCAGCCAGGGTCATTATTTCTACAGCTAGCCACTACTGGTTTCTCCTGGACCTGACTGCACTTGCCTCTGCTCGCCACTAGTTATCTGGAGGGATCAGTTGTTCTGAGGTCCTGCTGCAGGGATTTTTGAAATCCTATCTCCACTGGTTTCTGCAAGCCACTTTCAAGACAGAACTCTTCCTGGAGAGCTGCTGGCTTCCCAGAAAGCCGAAAGTGGCTCATGTTCAGGGCCTGGAGAAAGACAACACAGGTAGGAAGATGGAGTATCTTGTGTATGTGAATTTAAAAGTGGATTTAGCATCACGGGTTTTTTTTGTCCCAGGAGTGGAGGTATGAGGACCACTAGTTCATGAAGCTCATAAGACAAATTAGAAAAGACCCTTTGGAGACCGACTTGCCCAGCAACTCCCCAGAGCCCCTGTCCCCAAGCCTGCCCGAGCAAGTGGGATTTTTTCCGACTCTCCCGGCACCCCCACACTAGCCCGGTTCAGTGAATGTGTGGGAGAGCCTTTGGCTCCCCCAAACTCCCGAGTGATCTGCATCATCCAGAGCCCCTGCCCCGAAGACCTCCGAGCAGGTGAGCAATCAGTTGGCCTGAGATACCCCAGACCGACTTGCCTGGCAACTCGGGGCCCTGACCCCAAGCCCGCCGAGAGAGTGAGAACAAATCTCCCGCTACCTGAACCACCCTCCGAACCACCCTCGCCAGGCCTGGTGAGTGTGTGAGAGCTTCTGCACTCCCCAGTGCTCCCTTGACCAGGGGAACAACAGAGGGGAACCACAGACTCACAGTTGTACCAGAAGAGCTGCAGCAAAAAGGAACTGAACACAACAGCTAGATCCAGGCCAAGCATAACTGGATAATCTCAAACTTAATAGACTTGCACCTGAATCTCATAAAGTGCTAAAGTCCTAACTGCACCAAAGCTCTACACCAAAGGTCAGAGGTCAGTGCTCCACAAAAAAGACAAGGAGCAAAATGCAGTCTCAGGCCTCCAGCCCACCCATATGTGCAGAGGACACTAGCTCAGCGGAAATGAATGAATTAACAGAGGCAGAAGCAAAGAAACAACAGCAGAAAGTTATAGAGGAACTCACACCAGAATTAACACCTGAAATAAAAAAAGAAATTTTTGAATACATAGCATCTGAAGTAACGAATCAAATCCAGAAATGTATGGAGGAAACCCAATGCTCACCCAGAACAAGTGCAGAGAACACTATTCCAGCTGAAACGTATTAACAGCATTGCAAGCAAAGAAACAACAATAGAAAGGAAAAGAGGACTCAAGGCAGAAATAATTTCTGAAATAAACAAAGAATTCTTTGAAATCATAGCATATGAAGTAGAGAATTAAATCTGGAAATATATAGAGGAAATCTAATTTGGAAAAAACTCTGCAATAAAAGAATTCATAGCTACCTCTAAAGAAGACATTGATAAAAAAAAATAGAGGAGATCAGAAATATGATGGATTCCTGGAATGAGCAATATACAAAAGGAATAGATTGCATGAAGCAGAGTCAAAGAGATATAGCAGAACTTAAAATCTCAATCATGAGTCTACAAAACTATCTGAGTGAAAGTGAAGACAGAGTTTCAGATCTTGAAAAACCTGGTGCAGCTAGTGAAAAGGTGAGAAAGGATCTCTTAAAAACAACAAAATGCAGGAAAAATAATCCATCACCTGCAAGATGATGCCAAGATGAACAATGTGAGATTAATCGACATCAGTGAAAATGAAGGAGTCAATACAAATGATATAAAAAGAACATGGGAAGAAATAATAGCAGAAAACTTCCCAAATATGAAGAAACAATCCAACATTCAGGTAACCAAAGCATACAGAACACCAAATAACTTCAACTCAACTAAAAAACACATCAAGACATATAATAGTCAAGATCCCAGAAATCCAACACAAGAATAATATACTGAAAGCAGCTAGAGAAAAGAAGCAGATCACATTCAAAGGAAAACACATCAGAATTATAGCCGACTTCTCTACACAAACCATGAAGACAAGGAGACATTGGAGCAGAGCTCTTCAAGTCCTCTATGAAAACAAATTCCAGCCCAGACTACTATACCCTGCAAAAATCTCTTTCAAGTTTGATGGAGAAGTGAAATACTTCCACAACAAAGAACTAAAAAATTTCATGATGACAAAGCCATCCCTGCACAGGCTACTGAAAGATGTCCTAGAGAGAGTACACAATGACCAGAACTCCACAAATGAGAATGGAAGGAACCCACTAAACAGTGTAAACAATTAAACACAGGATAAAAAAGTGTAAACAACAGCAGGTAAATATCATGACAATCATAAGTCAACATATTTCAATTATAACCATCAATATAAATGGACTCAATTCACCAATTAAGATAAATAGACTGGCACAGTGGATTAGGAAACAAAATCCAACAATACGCTGTATATAAGAAACATACTTAACTCAAAAAGACATTCATAGGCTTAAAGTCAAAGGATGGTGAACAATACTACATGCCCCAGCACCTCAGAAAAAAGCAGGGGTAGCAATTCTGTTCTCAGACAGTCTCAACTTCAAACCAAGAATAATCAAATGACACAAAGAAGGCCACTATACATTGGTCAGGGGAAAAATTCAAGAGCAAGAAGTAACACTCATAAATATCTATGCACCATATACAGGAGCACCCAACTATGTAAGACAAACCTTAATGGACATAAAAAACCTAATATCCAAGCCACAATCTTAACAGGAGACCTTATCTCAAAAAGATAGGTCAACCAGACCAAAAAATTAGCAAAGAAGTAGAAGAACTGAACTAGAGCTTGGATCAAATGGATCTGGTGGACATCTACAGAGTGTTCCACCCAACCACAGCTGAATATACATTTTTTCAGCTTCACATGGGTCATTTTCTAAAATAGACCACATACTAGTCCATAGGTCATGCTTAAGTGTCTGCAAGAAAACAGAAATCATCCCATGCATATTATCCAACCACAGTGCAATGAGACTCGAAATAAATGACAAAAGAAACCAGAAAAACCCGCTAAATTCATGGAAATTAAACAACACCCTACTCAGCAATCAATGGGTCACAGATGAAATTAAACCAGAAATTCAACAATATCTACAATTCAATGAAAATTCAACCACAACTTACCAGAATTTATGGGATGTGATGAAAGCAGTTCTCAGAGGGAAAAATCATAGCTATGAACTCAGACATTAGGAAAACAGAATGGGAACAAATAAACACCCTAATCTTGCACCTCCAACATCTAGAAAAGTAAGAGCAAACCAAACCCAGAGCCAAAGGATGGGAAGAAATTATAAAGATTAGAGCAGAAAGTAATTCAATTGAGATGAAGGAAACAGTTCAGAGAATCCACAAATCAAAAGCTAGTTATTTGGAAGACAAAATAAAGTTGACAAGCCCCTAGCTAACATCATCAAAAAGAGGAAAGAAAAAATTCAACTACAAGCAATAAGGAATGAATGTGTGAAATCACCACAGACCCGTGGAAATTCAGAAGATTATCAATACCAGAATCTTTATGCTCACATAATAGAAGACACAGAAGAAATGGACAGATTCCTCAAAAGGTACAAATTACCAAAACTCAATCAAGAAGACATAGCAACTCTCCATAAGCCAATAACAGGCAACAAAATACAAAACATAATAAAAAGCCTGCCAAAAAAGAAAAGTCCAGGTCCTGCTGGATTCACAGCTGAATTCCAAAAGAAATTTATAGAAGATATAATCCCTACGCTCCACAAACTCTTTAATGAAATTGAAAAGGAAGCAGTCCTCCCAAAATCCACACTATGGCCTTAGGCAGGAAAGGTGGGAAGAGACACCTGGCACCACAGCCTCTGCTCTGCAGCGGCACTTCTCAGTGGGCAGGGGCAAAGAAACACAGGCTGGAGGGGATGTGCTCAGGGTCTAGGAGCAGACAGAGGCTAAATTAGAAAGGGGAAACATGGCTAAAATTTTAATTTAAATTTATGTAAAAGTAGATCCATAAAACAAAAATGAGGACCCAGTGAGTCTGGCCCGCCCACACCACTGGTGCAGAAGCTTTGCTGATCTGGGGTGGCCTGTCCGGTAGTCACAGAAGGCAGGTCGACACCAGACAGCCATGAGGCCCTGGCAAGCTATGCCCTTGTCATAGTCTCAGGAGCTTTGCTGAGCTTCAGTCCACCCCTACCCCAATAGGTTGTTAGAGCCCTGGTGAGTCCTATCCTGCCCCTCCCCATCACAACAGCCTTGAAGAGTTTCCTTCTACTCCAATCAACCTTGGAGGCTTTGCCTCACAATCCCCTTCACTGCAGCAGAAGCTACACAGAACCTCACACACAGGAGCTTTGGTGAGCCTACTCTGCTACTCCACAGTCCCAGGAGCCTTGGTGGCCCACGCTCCATGCCTCTCCCATTACTTCTGAGTCTGGGTGAGCATTGTGAGCTTTAAAAATGTCAATGCAAAGGAGTAAAAGGCAATCTCAGACTTCCAGCCCACACAGAATGAGTCCAGGAGACAAAGACATAGAGGAACTTTGAAATTGCACAATTGGAATTTCTAAAATGGCAGCAACTAAAGTAAAGAAACAACCGCATCAGGCTATAGAATAAATCATATCAGAAATAGTCTCTCAGGTAAAAAAAAAAAAAGAAAGCAATGACAGTAATTATGAATGAATTGCTCAGCACATCTAAAGAAAGCATAGATTAAAAAAAATAGAGAATAGGAAAATGATGGAAACATTCAATGAACAATACAGAAAAGAAATAGAATGCATGAAACAGATGCAAACAGATATCCAGGAAATTAAGAATTCTATTGAAGGGCCAGCCAGACAGTTCAGTGGACTAAAGTGCTTAGGTAGTACCCAAGGTTCGACCCCTGGCATGCCGTGCCAGCCCCACCCCCAGATCACACTGAGATGGTGACTGAGACTGGGTTGGTGACACATGCCTGTACTTGCAGCACTTGGGAGGCTGAAAACAGAAGAATCACTATGAGCCCCATCTATGTAGTAAGACTCTGCAGACCCTGTACCCCACAGACCCTGTACTAAATTTAAAAAAAATAAAAAAAGAATTCTATTGAAAGCTGGTAAAGCCCTTGAATGAAACTAAAGATAGACTTTCAGACCTTAAAGACAGCATTTCAGCTAGGGAACACAAAAAGAGAGAGTTCTTAAATTAACAAGGAACCAGGAAATAACAATTCAGAAGCTACAAGATGATGCCAAAAGAAAAAAACAATACAAGATTGATAGGTGTCAATGAAACAGCAGGAGTCAACCTGAATGAAATAAAAAGATTATTTTCAGAAGTAGTAGCAGAACATTTCCCAAGTATGGAGAAAGAATCTGACATACAGTTGAGTAAGAAATATAGAACTTCAGTTAGCCATACTCAAATTAAATCTGCAAGGCCCAGTCAGTTAGTTCAGCAGACTAAGTGCCTGCAGGGATTAGGGTTCAATCCTAGAACCACATGCTGCACCAGCCCAATCCCCAGGCATGCTGAGCCAGCGACAGAGTCTGGGCATGGTGGTGCATGCCTGTAATCCCAGCATTGGGAAGACTAAAAACAGGAGGATCACTATGAGTCCGAGCTGCATAAATTAAAAATAAATAAATCTATACCTACACACATAATAATCTAAGTCCCAGAAATTCGCCAAAAGAACAGAAAACTAAAAACTGTTAGGGAAAAGAAACATTACCTATAATGGAAAGCCTATCAGAATCACAGATTTCTCAACACAGGCCACCAAATCAAGAATGTGGGGGGTCACAGAGATAGCTCAGTGGTCAAAGTGCCTGCATAGGCAAGTGCAGGGACTGGAGTTCAATTCCCAGAATCACATGTCATGCCAGACCTGCCCCAGGTTCAACAAACAGGCCACCAAGACTAGGCATGGTGGGGCACGCCTGTAATTCCAGTGCTGGGGGGTGGGGCTGAAACAGGAGGATCACCATGAGCACGGGCTGTACAGTGAGACCCTGTACCAAATATATTTTTTTAAAAAAGAACTTGGAGTGAAGTATTTCAAGTCCTCAAAGAAAACATCTTCCAACCTAGATTGATGTACCCTGAAAAACTATCCTATCAAATTTAAAGGCAAGATAGGATATTTCCAGAACAAAGACCAACTGAAGAAATTCATGACAACAAAACCAACCCTACAAAAAGTACAGTCAGATGTCCTAGAAAGAAATCAAAATGACCACAACTTCAAGAACAACAACAACAAAAGAACCACCAAGCAGAGCAGGCAATAAAACAGAGGGGGAAAGTAGGCAATCTACAGCAGGAAGATAACATGACAAAGATGAACCAACACGTACCAGTTATGATGTAAATAGCCTCAGTTCACTAGTCAAAAGAAGCAGATTGCTAGAGAGGATCAAGAAACAAAATTCAACAATATGCTGTATACAAGAAACACATTTAACTCAAAAAGAAATTCATAGAACGAAAGTCAAAGGATGGAAAACAATACTCCATACAATAGAAACCCAGAAAAAAACAAGTGTAGCTATTTTGGTTGCTGACAATGTCAACTTCAAACCAAGAATGATTAAAAGAGATAAAGAAGGTCACTACATACTTATTATGGGAAAGATTCAACAGGAAGAGATAACAATCATAAATATATATGCACCCAGTGTAGGAGCATCCAATTACATTAGACAAATCATTTTTCTTTTTTTCTTTTGGTGGAACCAGGGATTGAACTCAGGTCCTTATGATTGCCAGGGAAGTGTTTATTCCACTGAGCAATCTCCCCAGCCCTTAAACAAATGTTAACAGACATGAAAAATCAAATGAGCAATAACACAATTCTATTTGAAAAGTTTAACACATCACTGTCACAGAGAGACAGATCACCAAGGGGGAAAAAAAAAATCAGCAAAGAAATGATAGAATAAAACTAAACTTGTGAACAAATGAACATATTAGACCTTTACAGAGTGTTCTACCCAATGTCAGAATCCACATTTTTTCAACTGTACATGGGATATTCTCCAAAACAGACCATACACTAGCACACAGTGCATGCTTAAGTAAATGCAAAAGAACTGAAATTATCTCTTGCATATTATCTGGCCACAGTGCAATGAAACTGGAAATTATTGACAAAAGAAACATCAAAAGCTCCATAAACACATGGGAATTAAGTAACATCCACCTGAACAATCAATGGCTCACAGATGAAACTAAAGAAGGAATTAAGCAATAATTACAATCAAATGAAAATTCACAAACATTTTACTAGAACCTGTGGAATGCTATGAAAGCTGTCTCAAGCAGAAAATGTATAGTAGTAAATTATATACATCAGAAAAGCAGAACAAGCCCAAATAAACAATGTTTTTAGATTAAAATTTAAATATCTATGTATTTATTGTACAGGGTCTATAAGTTGTGATCCTTCTGTCTCAGCCTCTCCAGAACTGGGAATACAGGTGTACAGCACATCAATCAGTTTCGGTGGCCAGCATAGTGTGCCTTGCATTCTGGGGCCAGCACAGAATGCGGTACTAGGAATCAAACTCAGGTTCTTGTCCTTGCCAGGCAGGTGCTTAGACTGCCAAGCTATCTCCCCAGCCTCCAAATAAGCAAGTCCCAAATAAGCTTATGCTGCAGCCCAAGTTCTTAGACAAAGAAGAGCAAGTCAAGCCTGACAACCAAAAATGGAAGGAAATTATAAAGATCAGATCAGAAATTAATGATATTTCGAGACAAAGAAAACAATACAAATAATTAATGAGTCAAGGAGATGGTTCATTTAAAGAATAAATAAAATTGGTAAACCCCTAGCTAACTTTATCAAAAAAAGGGGGAAAATCAAATTCATTCAATAAGGAATGAAAAGGGTGAAATCACTATAGACCCTAGAGAAATTCAGAAGATCATCAATACCTACTTCCAAACTCTTTACTCTCATAGAATGCAAAACACAGAAGAAATGGACAGATTCCTAGATACATATGAATTACCAAAACTGAATCAAGAAGATATAAAAATTCTGAATAATCCAATATCAGTCAATGAAATTGAAAATGTAATAAAAACCGACCAACAAAGACAAGCCCAGGTCCTAATGGATTCATAGCTTAATCCAACAAGAAATTTAGAGATTTAATACCAACTCTTCTCAAATTCTTCAATGAAATTGAAAGGGTAGCAATGACCTCCCAAACTCATTCCTAGAGGCAAGTATTACTCTGATACTAAAACTAAACAAAACTCAACCTGGGGCCAGAAAGATGGCTCAGTGGAATAAGTGCTTCCCTGGCAAGCACAAGGGCCTGAGTTCAATCCCTGATTCCACCAAAAAATAAATAAATCATATACCTACTGCATTCTCATCCCAGAATTTTGCCTAAGGATATAGCTTAGTGGCATAAGTACCGGGCTAGCAAGCTCAAGGTCCTGAGTTCAATCCTCAGCACCAGAAAAAAAAAAAAAAAAAAAAAAAAAAAAAAAAAAAAAAAAAAAAAAAAAAAAAAAAAAAAAAAAAAAAAAAAAAAAAAAAAAAAAAAAAAAAAAAAAAAAAAAAAAAAAAAAAAAAAAAAAAAAAGGCTATATAAACAAAACCCAACCAAAAAAGAGAACTGCAGGCCTGCAGGCCAATCTCCTAAGTGAACATAGATGGAAAAAACTCCTTAATAAAATACTAGCAAACAGAATGTAGCAAATCATCAGGATTATAAATCAAGACCAAGTGGATTCATCCCAAGAATGCAGGGATGGTTAATATATCCAAGTCCATAAATGTAATACACCACATCAACAGAACCAAAGACAAAAATCACATCATCTCAATAAATGCAAAAAAAGCTTCTGAGGGGCTGGCCAGATGGCTCAGCAGACTAAAGTACCTGCTTAGGCAGAGCACAGCACCTATGTGGCAAATTCTGAACAGGCAACCATGGGGAACAGCATCCAGAAGCACAGAGCTAAGTGATGACTGCTCCTAAGAAGCAGGGCCAAAAGTGACTTTTTCCAGAATCTGAGAACTGAAGTCACTGAAGAGAGGGAGAAAGTCTAGGCAGAAGAGTGCGAGTGAGCGCAGGCAGGAGGGCAGACAGAGGTTGCTGAGCCAGCGTGCAGGGCCAGCACAGGCAGAGCTGCCCCTGCCTGCATAGCCATCCACAGGCTGGGAGTGAACTGCAGGGCAGAGCCTGGGCAGGACTAACTTGACCCCGACTACATTTCATGAAGTTTCCATCAGGTGGGATAGAAATCCTGTAATGATACTACAGTCTTAGTTGTCGTCATCTCCTTCTTGGGTACCTCTTGCGCTCTACACCCCACACATGAATTTGGGGATTTGGTTTTCTATACATGAATTTAGGGGACAGATTTGTTAGGTTTTTTTGGCAATGGCGTGGCAGAGAAGCAGAATTAAAGGTGAGGATGCCTTTATTGTCTCTGAAAACACGGAGAAGATTCAGGGCAGGGAGACAGGCAGATCCTCTGACCTGAGACAGGAAGGCTGAAACTTTCTGGACAGAAAGTCTAGGGGCAGAGTTCGAGGACTGGTTCAGTGACACACAAGGAACTGGCTGGAGGCTCCCTTGTGTGTGTGGGAAAAGTAAGAGGAAGTTGCATCCAGGGCTGGAGTGGGGAAGAAGGAGGAAGTGGTCGTTGGGAAGATGAGCTGTTTTCGGAATTCAGCCATGCTGAATCAGGCTGTGATAATTTAGCAGTCTTTACTCAGGCTGGACCCTATCAGGATTCAACTCATAGCAAAAGGTAAGAGGGCCAGTGGTGGCCTGGGCTTGAGGACAGGCCATGGCAAAGGACGGTCTGACAAATGGTTTAGGGAAAACAGACATGGGTAAGGCTGAGGATGCAGCTGGCAGGACAGAGAGAAGAAAAGGGACAACAACTAGGTTCTGACCAGCCAAGTGGGTGCAGGGAGTCTCCTTACTGAAATGCAGGAGCAGCAAGCCTGGGGAGGGCGCTGAGTTCACCAAGGTTCTCTCAGCTGCAAACAACCACACACAGCCAGCAGTTCAGGCAGAGAAGGATGAAGCAAGAAGACCAGAAGCATGGCCTGCAGCCAGTGTCATGTAAATCCCAGTGTGGAGATACACGTCACCAGGCCTCAGGGCAGATGCTGCAGCTTGCCCTGGAGAGGCCACTGGTACTGCTGGCCTCCAGGAATCACAGAGGCTGCAGCTCAGCAGAGTCACATGTAGGCTCATTGCCAGACCCTGCCCACACCACCCATGTATTCCTAGTTGCAAAGGACTCTGAAAAGTATATTTCCAAATTTTCCACTTCTCTTAATTCCCCAGTTAGACAAAAATCATGGCCAGTGTTGACCAGACAGTGGAAGATGTGAGTCCTGTTTGGGCCATATGGAGATGAGGAGTTATAAGACAACCAGATGGGCAGGTTCTGTAGTTCTAAGAATAACCATGGCTCATATGAGAAGGTCTGGATCACACCACAGAAGCCAGATTTCCTGGGAGATCTTTTAGAAAAACTTCAATTTTCATTTATGAATTGTGGGGATGTGTTTAGTCTTAGTTTGTTTGTTTGTTTGTTTTATCATTACTGTTGTTTTTGGCAGCTGGGGAGGGAACCTAAGGCCTTGACTCAATGAGCAAGTACTCTTCTCCAGAGCTACAGCCCCCGTTCACGTGATGTACTTTAACCCTCATCCTGTCATGGTTAAAAGTGTGACAAAGCTCCAGTTCTGGGGATTAGGAAAATGTGCTGGCTGGACAAATTGATTGGTTTATTTTTAACAATGTTATAAGACTCACTTACATTTGGGTTTGGGTATAGCTGCACATATTCAAGTCTTGGTTCTGGGAGCCTTAGACTTTTGTACCCAGACAGAGCTTCAGGGGGGCCCAGCCCAGCTCAGGTGCTATACACCAAGCCTTGGAACCAGTGATGAAAGCTGAGCACTGGGAGCCCCAGGACAATGCAGTGTCCTAGCCTCACACCGGCTCTACCTCTGAGCTTGTGTTTTTCTGTGTAAATGGGATATGCACCCTCCCTCCAAGAGGCGTTGCAGAGCAGACAGGATAGCACAGGGGCTGTTCTGCTCAGGGTGGCCCACACATATAAGGTTGTGACTCAGTGACAAATCAGATTCACGGGGATAGGTTCACTCCACACAGAAGCCCTCTGGGCTGTGCATAGTGGGATACACCATACTCAGCACTCTGGGAGACTGAGACAGAAGAGTAAGAAATTTCCTGCTAACCCTGCACAATTTAGCCATTTAGGAAAACACTGTATCAACATTTTAAAAGCTCTGGGCCTGCAGCCTAGTGTCCCAAACTCAGTCTTCATACCAACCTACATTCTCAACCCTTTTTTATTTTTTATTTTGATGCACTATCTCACTAAGTTGCTAAGTTGCCCAGGCTGGGCTGGAAGCTGTAGTAAACCTGCTTCAGCCATTACAAGCCTGACACCAGTGCAGCACTTGTGCTGCTGAGTCATATCCCCGGCCCTTTTTTTTTTTTTGTCTTTTTTGAGACAGGGTCTCACTATGCAGTTCAGGCTGGCCTTAAGCTCACTTTGTAGCTTAGGCTGGTCTCGAACTCACAACAATCCTCCTGCCTCAGCCTCCCGAGTGCTGGGATTACAGGCATGCGCCACCACGCCCGGCATCCCTGGCCCTTTAAAAAAATGTTTTTCATAAGAATTTATTTATTTTTTTTCCATAATTTTATTGAAGAACAAATAGCAATGAGACAGTTTCAAATCAAATTAGGACAGATTCAATAATTAATACATTGCATATTGTTTTCTTAGTGGTTATTTGTTATACAAGGTGCAAACATGATATTCTATTTACAAACACTATTAGAGTAGATCCCTCTATTCATTGAATTAAGAGAATGTAGCTGTATACCTATCTTTTTTAATAGCTGACTTATAGGACAGTTTCAATAACTAATACTTTTTACATCGTTATATTCCTAGTGGTGATCCATAGTACAAGAAGCAGACAGGTTATACTGTCCAAACACTATTAATGCAAATCTTTCTTCTCATAGAATTACACGAAAGTAGCTGCACATTTATCCTAACTGCTCTGTACATACAAATACAGAATGGTCCTTCCTTTGCATCCCCTTTTTCTGTTTAGTCCTGTCACAGATGGGTATTCTATTGGCATTCAATTATTATAGGTGCTTGAATTCAGCAAAACACTCCAACACAGTCCAGCAGTCCACAATAGTAGTGGGTTGTCCGAAGAAGTTGCTGACTAGAGCCATTTACAGCTCAGCTTATTATTATGGCTTTACTTTATTTATCTCATTTTTGTACTTTTCTGCTTTAAAAATTTATGGATGTGAGGGCACTCTGGCTGTGACATCTATCACCCCACTGATCACCAGGGTGGATTTGGCTGATCTGGCTCCATGTGCGTCCCTCCCAAAGCTGCGCACAAGGAGGATGACCCCCCCGCAGAGGAGGACTGCTCCTCAGCCAGGGAGACACCCTGGACTTCGTAGCTGTGTTTCCCTGATAGCACCTCCAAACAAGCTCTCAAAAATTCTTTAAAAATTTTAATTCTTTAAAAGATAATTTTAAATACCATTCAGAGTATCACTGAAAGCAAAACAAAATAAAGAACCCCTAATGAATAAATCCAAGAAAGAAATGTAAGGTCTACACTAAAAATAATGAGAGAAATTTTTAAAGGACCTAAATAAATACATAAACCCACAAGAAGTGGAAAATGTCTTAGATAGAAAACACATTGGAAGGCCCAGGTGGATAGCTTGGCAGTCTAAGCACCTGCCTAGCAAGCACAAGGACAAGCTCGGTCCTTGGCACTGCAATGCCATGACAGCCACTGAAACCAGGCATGGTGGCGCATACCTAAAATCCCAGAGCTGGGGAGACAGACAGAAGAATCACTATGAGTTTGAGCTGCGTAGCGAGACCCTATATCAAATCAATCAATCAATCAATCAATCTTTAAAAAGAAAAATAAAACACATTGAATGTCCTTAACCTGCCAAGCATCACTGCTTTGCAAAGCAGAGCACTGGAGCCCCAGCTTGTGTTCTGCCTGGCATCGTGGGAGGTTTATATGATGCATCACTAGCGTGGTAAGGTCTAAATTCTAAACATCAAGTGCAGTTTGTACGGAATGTGTATCACTTTTGTACCATCATAAAGTTGAAAGTTCATAAGGCAACCTATAAAGCTGAAGACAAACGTATGGTGACACACCCCGTGCTCAGGATGGTGGACTCGGTGCTATTTGGATGTCAGTGCTAAGCCAGGAGTCGCGCTGCATGCCTGGAGCCCAAGTTACTTGGGAGCCTCAGGCAGGAGAGCCCTTAAGGATAACACAGTGAGACCTATCTCTTAAGAATTAAATCACAAGTCAATTCTACCCAGACTGATTTTTAGACTTTTAATAACCCAGAGTTTAACAGGTTCTTCAATTCCAGGCATGTGTACCCCCAAGGCCTGCTGAGGCTGAGCATGGTGGTGTGTGCCTGTAATCCCAGCGCTTGGGAGGCTGAAAACAGGAGGATCACTATGAGCCCAAGCTGTGTAGTGAGACCCTGTAGGCCCTGTACTAAATACAGTTTTTAAAAAAGTTTAACAGGTTGAAGAGAAATTGCCAGATTTTCTTATATAAAAATGCAGCAGAACTGGAGGGTTTACACCATACAATATCAAGAGCTAGTCTAGGTTGTATTGTGTAACACAGTGTGGTGTTGACATAGGATAATCAGGGAGATAAATAGAGTTGAGTGCTAAAACACAGAGACACAAATAGGCTGCCTAATTTATGATAAAGTGTTCTGGGGAAAAGATGGTCTTTTTAACAGCTGGTGCTGAGTTAACTGCACATCCATATGGGAAAGCTCGTGTTTTGATCCCAATCTCACACCATACACAAGAGCTACGTGTGAAAGATAAAATATTAAATTTTTTACACAAACTTTGAGAAATATATGCCCACACAGAACTCTGAGCAGGTGTGTTACAACATCACTCACAACAGCTCCAAGGTGGAAACAACATAATGTCTGTCAGTAGATAAACGGATACATGAATCATGGCATTGCCACATGATGGAATATTGTTCTGCTGTTATAAAGGATGAAATTCTGATGTACCTTTCTGCATGGATGAATCTTGAAAACATGATGCTGACCAAGAGACACAAGATGCTCCTAGGAAGGTTGGGTGGGGAATGGGGGGTGAGGGCTGGGGTAGCCAGCAACATTGTCTTCTACAACCAACTAAGGTGGTGAGAGGCTTGGCTTCCTAGGAGCAGCGGTCACACACACTGAGTTCACTTCCATTCAGCACCCTATCCGCCTTCTCTGAGTACTGGTATTCTTCCTGTGGCTATGGCAATCAGCACACAAGTGAAAGAATAAAAGGCAACTCAAGAGGGGAGGAGCAAGAACACAGATGGAGCCTGGCTCCCTGGGACACCACTGAGCACTAGGGCAGAAGCCAGCGTCTGCAGGCCCGAGGCTCCTGTCTGCCTCTGCTCTTGGCTGAGGTTTCTGTTACTTGCAAACGAAAGTATTTCTTTTTCTTTTTTTTTTTTGTCTTTTTGAGACAGGGTCTCAATATGCAGTTCAGGCTGGCCTTAAGCTCACTTTGTAGCTCAGGCTGGTCTCAAACTCACAACAATCCTCCTGCCTCAGCCTCCCGAGTGCTGGGATTACAGGCATGCGCCACCACGCCGGCCACAAAAGTATTTCTAATATCTGTATATTTATTTATTTATTTATTGTGATCTCTCTTAAAACAGCATTCAACACTCAACTCAGCACCAATATCCTTCTCAACGATTTCTGATTCCACTGAGCACTGACATGATTCTGGTGACTCTAATTCCACAGCTGGATGCAGGGTCATTCCCATGACTCAGGCTAAGCTAATTAGCCTGTTCCCTTCTCCTGGCTGTGGTTCCCAGTGAGCCTACTTGAAGTCACTCTTCTCTGCAAACCCTGGAAAAAGACCACTGCCACTTCTGTCTGAGACTGAATGAGATCTCAGAGCAGAGAGACCTGGATCAAGCCTGACCTGAAAGCACACTATGTTGGGACTTTTTCAACTACTTGTGACAATAAATTCCCTTTTTTGATACTTGTAAGTAACTCTCATAGTAGTTTCCCCTTAGGCAAAGGGGATACATTCCAAGACCTAAAGAGGGTACCTGAAACCTCAGATAGTATTGAGCCCTGTATATGCTATGGCTCTTCATATAGGTATCACAGGGATAAGGTTTAATGTATAAATTAAACACAGTAAGAAATTAATAGCAGTGATAAAGTAGAACTGTAACATTCTATATAGGGGACTTGTGAGCATCTGCAAATTTTGGTCTGTTTAGTGAGGCAGATCCAGAACAAGACCCCAGGGATGCCAAGGGATGGTTGTCCATGGCTTAGGCCTCATTATAAAGCTTTAGCAGTGGTGTCTCCTTTCTTGGGTGATCTCCCATCCTCCATCCACCCCAACTCCCTCTCCTCCCAAGCAAGACAGGAGAACTGCTTTATTAGCCCTGTGTCTCTTTCCAGAAGCTGGGTTGCAGAGGTCAGGGTGTCCTCTTCCCTTCCCCTTGGCAAACAGGAAAAGCCGTGAGACTCACCAAGCACAAGATCAGCTGTAAGGACCACTTCAAGGACCCCCTACCCCAGGAGTAAGTGAGCCAGGCAGCCATGGGCCCCGGAGGAGGTGGTGGAGGAGGTGAAAATGGCTGGGACGCTGCAGGGTGGACTTGCCTGCCATCCCCTAGGCCTTCCCCATCCCGGGATGTCTCTCCCCAAGATTCACGCAGCTCCTCATGACCAGTGTCCCTCCTGCTGCCTCGAGGCATGAGGCCATGCCTCATGTAGCTGGTGCCTACTGAGTGCTTGCGAACTTTATCAGTCCCGTGTAGCAGTGGGACATGGCCGGGCTTTTCTATGGTGTGGCCTCCCATGCTCCCTGTCGGGACTCTTCCAAGGACAGCCCTCTGCCCATTCCGAAGCCCTGCATGGGGCATCTTTCACTCCTGGCCCCAGCATCTGTGCCACACTTTGTCCAAATTCCCTAAAGTTCCTGTACACTGATGATCACAAGTGTGTCACAGGCCCAAGGCAGGTCACAGGCTGAGCAGTCACACAGCCCTGTGGCCTCATCCACCTCAGCTCTTTAGTATTAGTACATATGTACATCTTCATAACATTTACATAACAGAAAATTTACCACTCTAACCAATTCTCAGGGTCTAACGCGGTGCTAGTAAGCACATTCACACTGCCGTTCAGCCATCCCCACCATCCATCTGCAGAAATTTTTTATCTTCCCAGAGTGAAACTTTGTCCCCAGGAAACAACTCCTCATCTTAACCTGACAACCACCATTTCTACTTTCTGTCTCTGAGTTTGAATGTTTGCTCTCTGTGGCTGGCTTCTTCAATTAAGAGAATGTTGTCAAGGTTCACCCATGATAGCTTGTATTTTGATACCTTCTATATGCCAATCCAGCCATTTCATCTAAATCATTTGTCAGAACCTGTTCTGGCCAAATCGTGGTCCGTTGTAGGATGAACTGCCTTTTGCTTATGCACGCTCTGTCACAGATGCTTGGGCCGCTTCCCCGTGGTGGCTGCTGGGAGTGGTGCTGCTTGGAACACGGCTGCGGCACACACGTCTCATCCAGTTCTGGCTTTCAATTTTGTACACATGGTGCATACTCAGAGGTGAACTTCTGTGCCATATAATAATTCTATTTGTAATATTTGAGCTCTGTATCATTTTCTGTGGCCTTTGCACCATTTTACACTCCCACAAGCAGTAAATAAGAGTTTCAGTTTCTCCGCATCCTTACAGACATCTGGTTTTTCTTTTCTGTAGTGGTCTTCTTCATTCTAAGAATGATTTGCATCTCCCTAGCCACTAGCAGTGTTAATCACCCTTTTATGCGCTTACTGGCCATTGTATATGTGCTTTCAATAGACGTCAAGTCTTTTGTTCATTTTTTCATTGAATTGTTTTTTTCAGCTGGGTTGCTTCTTTTTTTAATCTTGAAAAGTGTTGTATTTTGTCAGATCATCTTTACTGAATCCATCAAGATGTTCCTGTGGTTTTTCCTTTTGTCCATTTTTTTAAATCACTGTAATTTATTGCTTTTGTTTGTTTAACCATCCTTCTATGCTGGGCAAAAATCCCTCCTGGCCTTGGTGTATGTCCCTTTTAATGTGCTATTCAGTTTGACTTGCTAGTATTTTGTGGAGGATTTTATAGAAATATGTCAGAGGACTATTGGTCAGTAGTTGCTTTTTTTGTACTGACTGCCTGACTTCAGTACCCAGGTTTTACTTTCTGACTATAGTCAGAAAGTGTCCCTTCCTCTTTGATTATCTGAGTGTTTGAAAATTATGGATTTTAGTCCTTCTTTAAATGCTTGGTATAGTTTACCAGTGAACAAATTCATCAGGGCAAGCATTTGTCTTTGTCAGGGTTTTTCCTGCTTTGTTTTACAGTCAGAGTGGAACCCTGGATCAGAGAAGTAGACAGCTCAACTAGTGAGTTCCACCCTTGCAAGGTGGTGAGCCAATCTCCTTAGTAATAAGAGGGTTGTTCAGGTTTTCTGTTTCTTCATGATTTAGTTGTGGTAGCTTATATATTTCTTAAGATCTATTGATTCCACCTAAATTATTCACTCGCTCACTAAGATTTTGGTCAATTTTGTTGGCCATTTTGGTTATATTGACTTTGTCTATGGTTTTCCTATTCTAGTTCATTTATCTCAGTCCTAATCTTTACTATTTGCTTTTTTTTTCTATCTCTAAATTTAGTTTGCCTTTCTTCTATTCTTTTTTTAAATTTATTTATTTGTATTTTAATTTGAGTGAAAAATAGAAGCTAAGACGAAGAAAACAAATGACATAAACAGGGTAACATACAATGATACATATGTTACAGATTTTCAAAACATGGATGGTTAAATTATATATATACAGCAGTCCACAATAGAAGTGGGTTATCCACACTATAAAGTTAGATTGTTGATTTAAGATCTTTTTTTCCAACGTAAGTGTTTACAGCTATAAATCTATCTCCTAACACTGATTCTGCTACATCCTCTAGGTTTTGGTGTGTGGTTTTTGTTTTTCTTCACACTTCTTTAATTTTAAAAGTCCTTTAAATCCCTTTTACCACTTGCCCATAAGTGGTAAAAGCCAGAACTAATAAATGTTGGGGTTTCTTCTCTCCTCACCACAGGGTGAATGAGAACGTGGCCCTCCTTGGCTCTGTGTGGGTGAATCCTGACCTTCAGCAGAGGGAACCCCAGAGGCCCTCAGCCCTTACCCAAACCAGCATGGATCACCTGGTGGTGTTAGGGACTCATCCCCACCCCAGGCCCTGCAGCGCTGATGGTTCAGTCTCGGAGATGGGCCCACTCCTGCCTGCTCCACTGCCTCAGGCCTCTCTGGGATGTCTTCAGGGAACTTTTGTCCTTCAGCCCTAAAACCAAAGCCTTTTATGCTCACAGGGTATGCAAGGATTCTTAAGTCCAGTGGCTTCACAGCATCGCACAGCACAGGAACACTCTCAGCGGTCTTGTATACATTAAAAACATTTCTGTGTCTTGAGTTTTTGCTCTGCTTTTCACCCCAGTGCTGTTATATGTTTCTGTGAAACCTCATATTGAACTCTCCTCCCTGGGGGCCTGGAAGGGTATTCAAAGGGCAGCCAGATGTGTGGGTAGATGCCTGGGGTGGTAATGAACTCGAGGCTAGAAGACAGTGTGTCCTGTGCTTGCACAGGGGCCATAGCCCACACGAAGGCCTCCTGTCCCTGGCAAAGCTTTGTCAGCTTTGTCCATTAGACAGGCAGATCAAAGAGTCTGCCATCGGCTCTGTTGTAGAACATGAGCTTAGTGTGTGCATGAGACTTTTGTTCAGTCCCAACATAAAAATACAAACAAAACAAAACAAAAATACAAAAGGATATTGCAGTACAGGGTTTCAGGTTAAATCCTGAGGGGATTTAACTGACCTTGTCAGATACAAAAGTTACCTTTCTTGTTACATAGGTGTTGCTTTATCTTGGTCTTAACCATCCAGCAGAATAGTATAAAAATGAGGTATAAAAAGTAAAGCCATATTAATATGCTCAGCTATAAAAGGCTCAAGTCAACAACTTTGGATATGGAAATATCCATAATAGTGGATATCCAGTCTTATGGAAAACCCACCACTATTATGGACAGCTGGACTATATTGGAATATTTTGCTGAATTCATGAACCTACAGTATTTAAATGACAATGGAATGGCCCTCTCTGACAAAACTAACCAAAAAGGTGGGATAGAAATGAATGACCATTTTGTATCTATATACTCAAAATAGTTAGGACACATATATGCTGTAACTCAAAAACCGAATGACAACTGTTGTAGCTCAAAAATCAGATCACAACGAGGCAAGTCCAAAAAGAAAAAAAGGAAGCGCTTTATTTTAGCTGGTACCCAGCAGCAGTCACCCTAGTCGGAAAACAAAGGGGGTGCCAAGTTACAGAGCAAAGTATTTAAGCTTAAAGACTACAAGCTGAGGTAGGGGAAATAAAACAATACAGTTTACATTTTGTCCTTTTAAGGTAAGGTAAAGCAAGTTTCCTTGACCTCAGTTTGAACTGACATCATTAGAGTAGGGGGTTTTACAAAAGGCACTAACAGGAGGGTTTTACAACAGGCACTAACGGGAGGGTTTTAGGACAGATACATCCTGACATTTCATGTTTTTTTGCAGAAAACAGGGACGGGGTCAATTTAGGAACAGCGGAGAGGAAAAGGGGAGCAGCACATACAGAACAGCAAGATGGCGCATCTTGAAATGGAGTTTACATAAATTTTACAAAATGAATTTGGTTGAGCCAGGTTACAACAGTATATAGCTCCATTCTCTTAATTCTCTTAATAGAGGTTTGTTCTAATAGTGTTGGAGACAGGATATCACATCTGCATCCTGTACAATGAATAACCACTAAGACAACAATATGCAATGTAGTAATTATTGAAAATGTGCTAGTAATTGGCTGTGAAACTGTCTCATTGCTATTTGTTTCTCAATAAAATTATTTTTTAAAAATCTGACTCTTGCTCTTTTATCAGAACCCTGATGCCTCATATCATACCCAGCGTCTCACCAACCCTGTGCCAAAATTCTGGGCAAAGCATGGTCAGGTATTGATAACAGGGAAGTAAAACTCCCGACCTGACCTGCATGAGTTCGTGTTCTCTAAAACCAAAGAATGAATTTTAGGAACAAATGGAGGTTGAGGGTAAAATTTTATTGGAAAGAATAGCTTCTGTTGGAGAGGGACAGAAGGGGGTGCCCCAAGCGGTTGCCTGGAAAAGCTATCTCTTCCAGGGACTTTGATAGTGTAAAACCACATGGGGCTACAGTAGAGAGAATGGGAACTTGCTTAGGTGGATACAGGGTGGAACGAAACTATGGTCAACCAATGGGATTACAAGCACCATTGCTCAGGTAAAGTTGATTAGGCCCAGGACCAAATGGGGAAGCGAGTCACATAGTAAGTGGGCATGAATATGGGAGAGGGTCTCTTCCCCTCAGGGTTGGGCTAGTGACACGCTTGGGTCTTTTCAGGTGATCGCTACCTAGTTGGAATATCAATCCCAGGTGCTACTCGTTTAGCCTTTGTTTGGCCTTTAGGTCTGGTTCACCTCAGGAGCATCCGTCCCTCCCATAGTTGTCTTTGTCTCTGGTGTTATCTCCTTCTAGAGCCTGGTCCTGTCTATAATATTTCTAGCTAACTCAGCTGCCTGCAACAGCATTACCATCAGGGCCCAGAGAGGTCTTATTTTTCCCCAGGGCCATACAGTGCGGGTTGTAAAGCTAGGGCCTGAACATCCACTGTGGCACTGGATGGCCACGGTGCACTGGGCCCTTATCCTGCAATATCTCACCACAACAGACTTTCATTTCATGCTCCAATGGGGAAACTGAGTTCACTGAGGGGAGTCAGCTTCCAAGACTACCAAGCCAGAAAGCGGTGGAGCTGTGATTTAGGCCTGGCTGACCACAGTACCATTCAGTAGCTCAAGGCTGCCCAGCTTGATGTGCTCTAAGCCCACTTCAAAAATGAGAATCTGAAAATCAGAGAAGCAAAATGCCCTAACAAAACCCACACAACTAAGGTAATGTCAAGGTTAGAAGAGTTGCTTCAGTTTCTTGGGCAGCCTAATGGGGACCGCTGCCAACAGGACTCTGGAGAAGAGGACGGGGTATTGCGGTGCTCCCTTCTACCATCAGTCCAGGCTGCTGGGGGTGGAACTGGGCTCTGTGCCCAGCTCTTCACGTCAAACCCACAGGCTAGTGTCCAGCTGGCAGCCATGCGGCATCCTGCACACACACCTGAGTCTCGGGCTGCTCCCCGAGGAACGTTTCCACAGATGCAGAGCTGCTGGTGACAGCAAGGGAGACACAGTGCCTTCCCATAAGACACAAGTTCTCATCCTGAAGTTTGTGCTTTTCCCACCAGGAGCCTGAGCAATCCAGAACTTGAGTTCAGAAGCCAGAGGGGCAGAGTCAAGCCCAGGCTCTGGTGCAGACTCAATGCCCTCCTGAGAGCTTCCTTTCCCCACTTGTGAAATACTGTAGACTCCTCCCCTTCCCAATCTTAGTAATAGATTCTCACTAAAAGCCTGCCTCTGGAAGGATCTTCCTGCCTGGCTCAAGGACATCCAGAATGTGCCCAGTGCAAGCACCAGGTCTGGAGCAGACACCACCCCCAGCTGCTCTCAACCACTGAGCAACAGGAGCTAACAGGGGGATCCAGCTTCCACAGCCTGGATCAGGGGGTAGGAAGCCTACTGCACAGTGCCCCAATGCTCCCAGAAGGACTGGTCCCTGGTGGGGCATCCCCACACCTGCCTCTGGACCCCTAGCATTACAGTAAGATCTGACAGTTAAGTGAATGCTCAAAATGCCCCAGGTTCTCAACAATAAAATAGGAAGCACACAACTATTATTGCTTGTTTTTATCATGCATCAGTCAGATAAGGTTATTTTTATGCTCCAGTAACAAGTAACTCCCCTCAACAGCTTAAGACCACAGAGGCTTGCTTTAAGGAGAAGTGTTTTTCTATATGTCTTCAGGGGCTGACTCAGACCAAGTGTCCCACTGTCTTATGTCACCTCATCCATTCCAGAGAAAGGCTCCCGGGCCTGGCAGGGCAAGAAAGAGAATCACAAATGAGCTTTCTCTCTGGCAAGCAGCAGCTGTGACTTTCATTGGCCAAGACCCTCCCTTCTAAAGTCCCCACTCCAGCCTTGGGCTACCCCCAGGACTCCTGCAGGAGACACAGCAGAGGCCCTCTGCCCTGCACCAATCATCTCTGAGCCAGCTGTAGTTAAAACAAAGCTCACTCAAAAGGCAGCATTGGAAACAGCAGCATTTTATTGTTTGTCACTTCTGTAGGTGTAAAATCTCCGGGGCTCCCAGCAGGGCAAGTCCTTCAGGCTGGCTGGGTGGCCCTTTCTCTTGATGATTACCCCTGTGGACCAGCAAGGCTGCATCACACCACAGCAGCTGCACATGGGGTATCAGGGTTGTACTAGAGAAACATAAAATCCAAGATCTACAAATGTGTAAGATATTACAAGATTGGCTTGCGAAGGGCAGCCACAGAGTTGGGTGAGGAAGTGTGTGGAGGGTGCCTGCACGCTGGAGGCTGAAGTCCCAGGTCTGGAGCAGTGTCCTGTGCGAGTCCGTAACATGGAGGCTGATGGGCCTGCGATGGAAGGCCGAAGGATCTGAGGTGGAAGCCAAAGGGTCTGCGCTGGAAGCCAGGAGATGACGTCTAAGCTGAAGGCAAAGACTGGAGCTGCTCCAAAGAACAGGACAAGTCCTCCCTTCCCTTTTATATGTCCAGGTGACAAATTGTTCCTGGATGGGTCTTCCTGGGGTATAGAATTGCTCAGCCAACTTAGTTAAGCTTCTAAACTTCTCAAGTTGACACAATCAATCAACCATTGTATGTGGCAACCAGCAAGCAAAGTGTTCCTAGACATACTCTTAGTCCTAAACATTGCTCTGCATTTCATTCACTGACCCAGGTCACTAGCCCTAGCCCACGTCTAACACTGTGTTTTCTGGTACATGTATGTCTTTGACAACTGAGTTGGAGAACACAAAAACCACTGGCACTGAAGGCATTGGCTGGACTCCAAGAATCATTAACTACATGCATTTTGTGACTCTGGATTCCCATGCAGGTCCCATTGCATTTGATCTGCAAATACAAGACTAGCTCCTAGGCTGCAGGCTTCTGGCCCCACAACCTCTCCAAAGGAAACACTTTTTTGAATCACCAGTAGAATCAATGTCCAAACTTTACTTTTTGCATCATGGAAGCTGAGGTGCAAGAGAGGAAGGTCAGCCAAGCTCTCACAGGAAGAGGCATTGGCAGTATAGTGATGAGCATAGCTGCCTTCCAAGCTCTCACAGGAACAGCAAAGCCAGGGCCTGAGCCAGGCTCTCAAGCCCCTAGCCTCCCTTGCACTACTGCCATGTGGTAACTGAACACAAGGGTCATCCTGTTTTCCAAACAAATAGCCCTCATTGGACTTTTTACATTTTGAAATTTTGGTCTCTTTTTCACCATTTTCGTCAGCTGTCCTCAGGGATTTAAAAATAGAGCCACTCAGACGCAGGCAGGAACCAAGTCAGAGAGTGGACTGAATATTCAGTACAGTGATGCAGGGCTGGGAAAAAGGCAATGCCTGATGAATTTATCATATCTCTCTGTGTAGGCGGCTGCTTCCTGTGACCTCCTCCACCTTGGGAACTGGAAAGAGGAGCCCCTGGGGGAAGAGACATGGGGTACAGGATTCAGACCCTGCAAAAACCAGGGCAGGGTCTCTGGGTTCCAGGAGGAGTGTCAACCCTTCCTAGAGGTGTGGGACAAACTAGTCTGTCCCTTTCCCTTCCTGGAGGTCCCCACTTTCCAGGGGCTTCACCTCCAGGAAAGCCACAGAGCCCTGAGTTCTCTTTCTCCCTGACTGATGTCTTTGCCTCCCAAAGCCTACAGGACTCCCCTATTCCTGATCCCACTTCTTACCCCACATCTCCTGCCTTGGAGTTCAGGGTTAAAGCAGGTGCCACCACTATGTGCATGCCCAGGTTCTCTCTCCCTGTGAGACAGGCAGCTTCATCCCCAGCACTGTCTATTATCACTGCAAGCATCACTATGCCCAGTGCAGATGAGACTGGGAAAGACTGCGCTACCTGGAGGATGTTTACAGTCACCT
>PVKA01009154.1:0-69567 GCA_004027165.1 Ctenomys sociabilis
CTACAGAATAATGTACAGGACTACAAGATAAACCCTGAGAAGACTTCAATGACCACATAGGAAATATAAAGTTCTTGTGTTGGTATATAAGTTTTGATCTACCTAGGTCTTAACCATCCAGCAGAAAAGTATAAAAGTATAAAAATGAAGTATACATCGTGAGCCCATAATATTAAGCTGAGCTGTGAATGGATATGGTTGACAATTTCTTTGAATAACTCCCTATGGTTGCAGAATGCTGGACTGTGTTGGATTGTGGTGTCGAGTTCAAGCACCTAATGTAGTTGAATGTCAATGGAGTGCCCACTTTTGACAGGTGTAGACAAAGGAAGGGTTGTAGAATGAAAAAATCATGGTGTGTGTGTATAGACAGTACAGTTGGGATAGATAATGCTTTGCTTCTACGTAATTCTATGATAGGCAAGATCTGCACTAATGGTGGTTGCACAGGATATTATGTCGGCTTTTAGTGCTATGGTAATCCACTAGGTAAATAATTATTGAATTTTTGATATAATTCAGCTATAAAAAAACCTGTAAATGTAATATCATGTATGCACCTTGTACAATACCAAAACGTTATGAAAACAGTTTGTAATGTATTAATTCATGGACTCTGTATGGTTAAGGTGTTTTGAAACTGTCTGATTGACATTTGTATTTTAATAAAATAAAAATAAATGAAATAAATAAATAAATTGTCATTCTAACTAGTTAATGGTCCAGGAAGAGCTACATCTGGACCAAATCCAAGTCTTTCTAAATCAAAAGATAATTATACCATAATTCTGGAGGCATGTATAATTTAAGAGGAATTAAAACAAATGATTGACTTGAAGAAAAGAACAGAGAATTGGAAAGTATCTAAACATTTTCCTAGTATGAATATTTAGAACAAGAATTGTTTTGCATGATAGAGAAAATATGAGCGTGAAGTAATTGAAAGTTTGCTATTTGGGAGCAAGGACAGAGTTGTTCTTTGTATAAGAAGTGTTAGACCTGGGAAGAAATTCAGCTCCATATATTTTAACAGCTATGACTACCTAATGGTATTTTCCTCATTTATTAAATTTTTTTAATTCACTCAAACAACATTGTATTCTTGTCGTATACTAGGTAGTGCACTACTGGGATGACTAAAAAAGAGTAATATCATTGATGTTTCATGTTCTGGAAGGAAAAACAGGTTATCCAATAGACAGACAGATAAATAGTAGATAGATAAGTATACACATACATAAATTGGTACATAGACAGGTAACTGCAGTACAAAGCCATAATAATTTTATAAAATGAAAATCAAAGCACAGTTTAATTTAGCCAAAGAAAATGTTCTAAAATACTGTGCTCTGGCACGTCACCTATATTTTTTGTCTTTTCCCAGGGTTTCCCCATGTTGCCAGGCTGGTCTCAAACTCGCTCTTTTCCCACCTCAATGTCCTAAGTGACTTAGCTGCACATAACCACCAACAGGACTGGTACTGATGTGACTGTCTAATGAAGCTTTCACTAGTGCAGCATAAAAGAGCCATATCAAGGTGCATAGACTGATGGTTTGGAAGGAGTGCTTTCTTCTTTTCCTTGGATTTATTTACATCCTTCCTTCTGGTATGAATGTCTTCCTCCTTATGTAGTAATGTAGTTGCTGCTGATTATTTGTTTTTTAGTTCTGCTGTGTTTGATGATAATGTCTTTACTTTGAAACATAAATTTTCAATAATCTTATCTTACTCCCAATTTTTTTAAATGCAGTTGTGCTAGTCTAGTGAAGCCACAGTCTAATTTGAACTGTACATTGAGAGTTAAGGAGTCTGGCACATGTACATAGGTTTTCCAGGCAGTGGTATGTGCTCACAAAAGCACAAAGATTTGAACACTGTGTGTATTATTGCATGACTATGAACAAATTTAGTCTTTCTTGGACACTGGTTGCCCTAAGGAATGTACATTTTTTTTAAAAAGAGCTACCTGCAGAAATGAATGGGAACATCACATACGGGTTTTTATATCTTGCAAAGGGCCTTTGATGCCACCAGACGCAATGAGGAACTACCAAAATTGCATCGCCAGCCAATGTGATGGTATCATATTTTAATATGAATGCTCAGATTATTATTCAGCACTCATTTCACTTCTAGCTTGTCCTTGAGTTTTTATAGTCTATGATTATTACATTTTTAGACCTGGCAGTTCTGCACAAAGAAAATCACACTCACATTAGATGTGTATTTTGCCTATGTGACAAAAATAATGCCTAGAGTATTTTTTTACTGATGTTTAGAAGAAAAAGTAAAATTATGACTTTGTTCGTGTTTTAGAAAGAACACAGACACACAGGGCAGCTGGAATGGAAGGAGACTATGCACTGCGAAGAAGTGAAGCATTAGAAGTGCAATAGGGAAGTGGACTCCTTGAAAATAGGTGATTCTCCAATATTACATGTGTCACAAAGCTTACAGTCCTTTCATTCAACGGGTGCTTTCCACTCTTAAGAGAATATATTATCTTCCTTTTTTAAGAGAACAGACATGAAAAAAAAAACAGCAAATGTGGTAAAGGGTTGAATTTTTATCTGTTATTGCTTTCCTGGTTTGTCCCATCAGATAGACTCCATATATATATATATAAATGTATATATATATGTACATTAAAAATATATATATATATATAAATATATAGACTCCATATATATATATAAAAGCAAATATATATATATATATATATATATTTTTTTTTTTTTTTCTTCCCCTCCTAATCTGAACTTTTAGAAGAGATTGGGAACATTTAGGGTGCTACGGCCATTGACCTCATTTGAACTTTTAAACAAGAATGCAAGAACCTTCTGTGATAACATTTCTTTTGAAAGTGTACCGTACAGGGTTCGATCCCTGGGGCCACATGCCACACCGACCACTGAACCTGGGCATGGTGGCACATGCCTGCAGTTCCAGCACTGGGGGGCCTGAGCACAGGAGGATCACCATTAGTCCAACCCATGTAATGAGACCCTGCACCAAATATATAAAAAAAAACATACTGTCTTTCTAGAAAAGTGACACATGTACATATACATGCAGGCCATGTACCATTGACTACCTTCTGCCGGGTCATGTCCGTTCTTGTCTCAGCTTTTAGCCACCAGGTAATATCTACACAGATAATTCACTAAAATTTCATCCAAATATAGACACATACAATGAAATAAAACTTAGAAACAAACAGTCTTTTCAAAAAGCCTTGGTAAATCAATCCTTTAAAATACTTCTTGAACTTTAATCTGTAAAAGGATGTGCTAAAGAATGGAATCAAGCACAGCAGAGCCGTTCTAGCTGAGGCTCACATCGAATCAGGCTTCTCCACCATCCCTCAGGACTGAGGACTGGACCCAGGGTATCACACGTACTGAACAAATCCTCTACCACGGTATCAGCGACTGCCCGGCAAGCACAAGGTCCTGCGTTTGATCCCCAGTATCAAAATAAAAATAAATAAGTAAATAAAATCTCTCCCGATGTGCTGCAACTTCAGTTCCATCAATCAGCACTTTGGCAGTCTCACGCTTATATGTACTTACACTAACAGTCTGGTAAAATTGACTTGGACCTTATAAACAGCCTGAATTTGAAAAACTACTTTTTAGTTTCTAGAAATATCAAATGGAATCGCTATCTTAATTTATTATTGTAAGCAATTAGTATCCGAATTCTTAGCACTTGTGCTGCCTTTTGCAGCGAATGCCTCTAGAATAATGAACATCAGGCTACTGACATTCCACCCGATCTTGGTTTTGGTGGCTGAAGTCACGTGGACAGCACAGCAGCTGTTATGATTCACTGTATAAAGTTTCTCATGTGGTATACACTTAAAGAGATACTACAAGTTTTATAAATAAGTTAGCTTCTCCAAGATGTAGACTTTTGCCGACAGACTTCTCCAAACAACCCTGTAATGCAAACATGGACTTATAAAAATACAGAAAATCAGGGCCAGCCAAATAGCTCAGTGGATTAAAGCCCCTGCAAGCAGGCAGAGAGGCTGGGGGTTCGATCCTCTGGCCTGCCATTCTGGTCTCACCCCCGGGGCACACTGAGAAAGCAATTGAGACTGGGTGTGGTGGTGCCCAGCTGTAATCCCAGCTCTTGGGAGACTATAAAGAGGTGGATCACTGTAAGTCTGATCTAGTAGTGAGACCATATACACCCTGTAGACCCTTCCCTAAAGCACAGAAAAAAAAAAAAAAAAAGAAAATCATCACTCAGTCAACACATACTCTTAATATTAATGTTTAAGCTAATATTCAGTGTTTGTTTCATTTTATTCTTAACTTGGTTTTATACTTAGCAATGCTTACTTTATACATGTGGCAGATCATCCCAATGAAAAGTAGAATTCACCCTAGATTACACACATCATTTCAATCTGTGCTGCAAAAACAGTATTTTTTCAAAATTTTATAAACATATTTAGGTTTACATAAAAAGGATAAAAATCAATAGAAATATGTGTGGAAATCATGTTTATGAAAAGACAAATGCCTCCACAAGAGAAGCATGACTCAGGCTGAGACCTGCGGTGTGTTCACTGTCTTACTGACACCTGCATAATGATCCCAAAATCCTGGGGGCAAGCTCCTTGGAATTTCATATTTTGATTCTGTTCAGTCAGTAAATGTTAATGTGTGTGGTGCTTAATCTAGTTAAATAAGGAAGAAATTTTCACAATGTTTAATACTATATCCAAAATCAACTTTTTCAGCTTAGTGTAAATATTAAATCAGTAGCTCTAAAGGTCCTGAACTTTGGACTGTAGTTTGAAACCTCACTATGTGTTTGTCTCGTGTTTGCTAGCTTTCAGTGTTCATTTATCAGAATGTCACCAGCAACCGTTTGACATGTTAGATTATAAAGGCATTAATTTGAAGTCAGCTTTATAATGACTTTCAAGAAACAGTATTCTTTTCAAAAGAAACTCACCCAAGAACATGTAAGTAATTCAGGTATGTGCACAAATTTTCCAATGTCAAATGTTTACGCCTGAGCTTAGCTACTCTCCTTTATGGAAAGAGCTTTCATTCTTAAATTCACTTTAGTAACAATATAAAGTAGCATATGTAGTATACAAGGTCATGTTTCATCTATAATCCAACCCCTCCAGAGGCTCGGGGGTTGCAAGCTGTACATTCTTTGTTTTTAACCTAATGACCACATGCTATGCTATTTTGTGAGAAACAGGTTCATTAGACCTTCTGTTCAAGTGCCTTAAGGCCTCAATTCATTCTGATGTTGCAATTACCCGTGACAATTTTTATATGCAGCCAAATTTTTCAATCTCAGTAGGAATGCTTGCATAATTTGTGGGTTTTTGCTCTTCTGTCTAGTAATCCCACATTAGCAAAAAAAAAAAAAAAAGATTTATTCTCCAAAAGCATCAATACTCCCATGTAATATTTACTAGTTTTTCAAAAGAACAATCACAGGAAAAGGGAATGTGGGAAAATAAAAGATAGGAGCACATCTGAATTTTTATAGTTTGTTTTGGCTTGTGACAGTGCATAAGCTCTAGCAGGAGGGGATATCTGATAATCTTCCCTGTTGGTGGAAAGCAACAGCACCTTCTTCAAAGATATTTATTTCTTTGAAATCAGTTCACACTGATTTACACCTTTAGGTGCATTATTGCAAGTATAGAGTGCTTCCGAAATTAATCTTAAAACAATCAACCTAATCTGTAGACTGTGAGTTACTGTCCCTGAGCCTCTTCTGCTAACTTAAGATCCTAGCTGGAAGTCTATTAGGTAAGAATTTACATCACTCATAGGTGAAAACTTGGGGTGAATTCATGATAAACCTGAGGGTAAAGGAAGGCTCCATTTGGAAGACAAATAATGATAGAGTTATTTCTGTGCAGAATCCAGGGGCTTGATTTGTGGGTTATCAGTACCTGCTGGCTTAGAATGGTCTGAAATCAATGCGTTTCAACAAAAGGTTTTTAGGAGTACTGCTGATATTTCTGCTCAGGAAACTTGTTGCTGTTTGGATAGGTTACATATTACGTATCTTTTAATATTACCAAAAGCTTGATGAATTATGATTTAAGTCATAGTATTAAACCAGCACTGAGGAGAGAGGGAAGGAGGGAGGGAGGGAGGGAAAGAAAGAAAGTAAGTCAACAGTAAAACTTTCTTTAAGAACTGATTTAAATTAATTTTGAACAAAGCATATGTATCCTTTAGTCTGAAGAAGGTACTACATGCTGATAGTCCAGAATCTTGAAGGGAGTCCGTGTGGCTATGCAAACTTAAGAGATAAATGGAAATTATCAGCACTGCTAACATCATATTCATCTTTATTCTTACAGCATCAGCAGGCCAGCAAGGGGCTGTGTTGCTCTGATGCATACCAACAACTTGGGTTCCCATCTGAGCTAAGCCCATGACTAAATGCACTCGGGATAAGACATTTAGTCATTATGATTATCAGTGTGCTCAGTTGTAAAACACAGGCAATAGTGTCCGTTTTTAAAGACTGTGGAAAGGTTTAAATCTTATAACCTACGTGTTGCCAAGGCCTTGTGGTATATGCATTGGATACTTGTCTCATACTTATTAGTTTTGGGTATAAGCCTTTTTCTGAGTTGAAACAGTATTCAAGAAAACTGTAATAATCCATATGCTGAGGTAAAAAGGAAAATATATCCTACTTTTAACAAATACCATCAATAATAATTATCAATTGTCTCCCCTGACCTAGCCCTGTTGCAACAGCAGCTACTGCTGCAAATTTCTAGAACTGAGTCAATGCTCAAGATTCAGTTTCGAGACCCTGAGTTACTACATTACCATTGGAAACTTTTAACATTACCTTTTCTCACATTACCGAATTTTAGGTTCTTTTCTAAACTGAAATATAATGTATGTTTTAACTTGATGCCAGTGACCCGAAAGTCTGATTTACATGTTACATGTTACAGTGCTCAGTTTGATAGGTAAGAATTGTTGGATACTTAAGACCAGTATTCTTTAACAATTTAACTTCTGATACATGCTTCAGATGTTTGAATCTATGTTGAAAACAGCACCCAACTACGTGGTACTGCAGTTTATATAACTCTGCAAGAATATAATAAAGGAGGAAAAGAAAGAAAACAAATCAGTTTTTGTGCATGTATTCCAATTATTTCAATTGTCCTTCATAAATGAAGTACAGTACTATACAGGTTAATTGACAACAAACACATGTTCATCTCAAAATAAATTAATAGCCATCTATGAAATATTCAGAAGCCAGTCTATTCCACTTTCTGTGAAGGGAGAAGAAAGGAAGTGAACATGTTACTTGGCTGCTGAACAAGTGAGTTGTTTACCAACAAAAAACAAGGTTCAAAAGGTTAGGTAAATAATATACAACTGAATCCAGAAAGCCAGAGACTCTGCTCTTGATAGTAGAATCCAATCTGCTTCTCAGAACAAACTTTTCTTGTAGATTTCAAATATGTACCGTCAACATTTGCTTCAATTATAAGAATTTATTTAACATTGAGTTTAGTATTTGTTTAACATTGAGTTTCATAATGAACTTATGAAACCACAGTAAGTCATGATAAATTCAATTTCATAGAACTTCCGTGTTGTGGGTTATCCCCAGTGATGGCTTTAGGTCGATCTAGTTCTCCTTCTGTTGTGCTTCGTGTGAGAAGAATGTACAGTGGGTGAATTAGGGAACTCTGTTGCCTTTGCATGGAATAGGCTACCTCATCTAGGGAGGCTGAATCTTTCAGTTTGAGTAAACACATAATAGGGAAGGGAATGGTGGCATTTATCATAGTCTGTATGACACAAAGTTATGTGGGAAAAAGTCTTGTTTAGCTTTCATGTCTCAACAAAGACTTGTTCTTAAACCTCAGAGGTTTCTGTTGTTGTTGTAGTTTTTAGTACATATACCCCATGAGGTAGGCTTTGTAACTGAACAACTTATGAATTTTGAGTTCACAAAAGATTTGATAGAATGCAGAAATGCTTCAAATTCCACACTTTGGGGCAGGGGAGATGGCTCAGTAGAATAAGTGCTCACCTGGCAATTGCAAGGGCCTGAGTTCAATCCTAGATTGCACCAAAAAAAAAAAAAAAAAAAAAAACCAATCTGCACTTCATGCAAATTTGTATGTTGTGATCCAATTTTATTTTCTCCACAATCTTTATGCTGCATACTCCCAAACCATAAAAATTAGGATAATCCTGCAGGGGAACCTGCCTTTCACTTGCAAATTGGTCCCCTGTTTTTCTACCCATACTGTGAGCTTACAAATTCCAGACTTCCACCTACATTGCACTCACAGGTCAGCCAAAATGCATGCTGCCCTGCAGCACCCATAGCCTTCCTCAGTGCACATTTCTTTTATTCTGCTCAGTGTGGCAGCCTGTGCCTCTCACTGATGAGCCCTGCTGCGTTTTCTGTAGTGAGTCAAGCAGCTGCTTCATCGCTAAGGAGCCAGGGCCAGTCTGAGGTCCCCACTTCTTGTTTGTAGGGATCTCCTTGGACTATGTCTTCACAGAGGGAAAGGGGATACTGCTTGCTGCTCCAAAAAGCTTGGTATGTTTTCTGGCAAAGAACTTACAAATCCTACCTAATGGGCTACATAAGTCATTTACTTATTCTTTTTTTCTAAAGTGAGGTTTGAATAAGTATTTGTTGAGACATAAAAACTGAACACAACTGTTTGCTACAAAATCCAGTCCCAGTTTCCTGGACAGCCTGTCTGTGGGCACATTCACAATGAGGAGCAAATACAGATTACAAAAGAAAAGCTTTTTTGTTAAAAGATTTATTTATTTGGTGCAGGGCCTCACTATGGATGACAGAGCCAGCATGGCATGTGGTACCAGGCCTTAAACCCATGTCCCTATGCTTACCAGGCAGGTGCTTCGACCACTGAACTATCTAACTGGTCCCAAGAAAATCTTTTAATTAGAGCACAACAATGGAAGTAATTGGTTAAGGAAGGTATCCAGCTATCCTTGACTGTAGACTTTCCCCATAATTCAGTAAACTTTGTCTCAAACCCAAATGTACCAGGAAAGAAAAAAAAAAAAAAAAAAAAAAAAAACAAAACAAAACAAAACAAAAAACAAACAGGCAAGAGAGACCGAGAAAATCGGGGTATAGTAGCACTTGTTTAAATTCCTGGTTCCTTACCTTTTGAGAATTTATTATTTAATAAATGACAATTAGAAGAAATAGACCACCTTGATTTAGTAAATTATTCCTTTTTTTTTTTTTTTTTTTTTTTTTTTTTTTTTTTTTTGGCGGAACTGGGGGTTGAACTCAGATCCTTTCACTTGCCAGGGAAGCGCTTATTCCACTGAGCCATCGCCCTGGCCCCTCTTTCTTTGAAGGTATTTGGTACAGAGTCTCGCTACACAGCTGTGACTTGTAGTAATCCTCCTGTTTTTAAGCCTCCTCAGCGCTGGAATTACAGGTGTGTACCACCACACCCAGTCTAGGTTCCCAGCTCAGAGCACCCGGTGGTGGGGCTGGCATAGCATGTGGAGACAAAGATCAAATCCAGGTCCCTGAACTAGCCAAAGTATTTGCTTAGTCCACTGAGGTATCTTTCCAGCCCTAGAGTTATTCCTTTCCAATAGAAATTAAACAGGTTCTAAGAACGAACATATTGGAAAATGTCAGATTGATATTTTGAATTTTTTTTCTAGCTCGTGCAATTTCTGTAGAATCTTGGGTAAAACAATAAAGTAAAAAGTTAAGGTTTTTATATTTTTTTTTGTCTTAGGCAAAGAAACTACAAAGCCTTTGAAATGAACTTGACAGATTAAACATGATAAATTTGCAAGATTTTTATTGCTAGGCAGCTGAAATAGCTCAGTGGACTAAAGTGCCTACTTAGACAACCTTAGTAAAATGCAAAATCTGTAGTTCAATCCCTGATGCCACATGCCATGCAGGCCCTGCCTGAGCTAGACATAGAATCTGGGCAAAGTGGGGTACACCTTTAATCCCAGAGCTGGGGAGGCTAAAAACAGGAGGATCACTATGAATTAAGGCTGCATTGTGAGACCCTTTAAAAACCAGTGTGGACCCATATTTTATTTATTCCAGAAACCTTGACCAGAGTTAAATGCAAGGTAGCAGGCCCTCCAATCTTTCTGAAGAACACAATCTTGTCAATTTCTCAGCCTGTAAAACAGATTTCATTTTTTCTCTACTTTATAGCAAGTTTGTTTACAAAGGACTAAACTTGAATTAATAAGCTATGTTCCCCCCATACTTTATTCAAAGTTACTAAGAAGAGAAAAAAAACCCTATTATCCTTACATTCCTCTAATTTCACAACAATCTGGGAAGAAGAAAATTAAGAAGTTGTGATTGGTTCTACATTGTTCTATTGACTTCGAAACAAAGATGCCAGAATGTCACTAACAAAACAAGAGTTGTCCTTCAGGGTAGTCATATCCAGATGTTGAATGCTTTTCTAATTTAGTTGTCATTTTTCCAAATGAGAATAATATTTTGGCTGTTCTGGTTTGAAATTACCTTTACTGCATATTTACAAACAAGATAAGTAACTTCTCATTACTCTGTGACCATGCCTTACAAAGGTTGCCATTTTCTTGAATAAAATAAAATGCTAAGTTTTAGACACATAGTTGCTAGTGTCTGTAAGAAATATCCAGTATTAGTAGTTATTCAAGATAAAGACTACTGAAATCTCATACCGGAGATTTGAGTCAAAATAAAAATAAAGCAAGCTGTGCCTACTAAACACGCCTGAGGCTATGTCTACAAAAATTTCCAGTTGAGAGTAAACTATCCAGCAAATTAGTTTCTCATGCACTGCCAGAAATCTGATTTGATCCCGTTATTTATTTTCCTTTTAAGACCGGTTGCTTGAGAAAAAAATTAATGCCATCAACTAGTTATTTAATTTGCACAGACTCAGCTTCTGAGATACCCAGTCTTTGGTTTTAGGCTGCAATCATTGAGCTACTAACACAATCAAACTCCTTTTGAAAATATTTATGTCATATGAGTGTTATGGTTTGTACCTAGATGAGTCCCCCCCCAAAGGAAAGTTTTATACAGTCATGTGGGTGGACTTCTAGGATTTGTGATTGGTTCATGGGCTAATGCTGGAAGAACTGGAGGATAAGTGCCACTCTCGCCCTAGGGCAAGCTGCCTTGCATTCACTGCAAGGGAAAGAAAGAGACTTGCCCTCCCCTCCTCTCTGGTTGCTTTTGGTGTTTCCCACCTCCATGAAGTGCTGCCCCCCTGCCATGCTACCCTGCCTGAGAGACAGCCAAGGATGGACTGAAACCTCTTTAACTTCTCAGTACTGGTTATTCTATCCCAGCAAAGATAGAAAAGTAACTAACACAGAAGATAATTATCATTTTGAAACATTATTTACAAATATAATTGTTTATCTTAGCTTTATATAAAGCCTGCAGTAAATAATATGACTTTAAGTTTCTGCAACTTTAAAACTACTACATGTTGCATTTTCTACATGAAGATTCATATGAAAAATTGACCTGATTCTCAAATGTTTAAATGTTCACGAGTTTGGGGTTCATGTCATCTTGTTCATCTCATAGAATTTAAGGTAAAGCGCTTTTTAGAAAAGTCAGGAGGACATAGAATTAAATGTCAAGGTCTATGTTTTATGTGAATGAAACACACTGCTATGTTTTGGAATGTCTCGGGGAACACAGGCAGCAGTAAAAATGTCTCAGTGGACAAAGTGGCCAATCCATTATATGAATCCCAAGGCCATTGTGCTGTTCTATACAGCACATGTGAAATTAATTTCTTCTATTTCAAGTGTAACAATAGGAAGACAATGAAGAAATATAGATAAATACATTATCAACAAGACTATAATGAACTACAACATGATCATAGCATTAACAGTGCAACCCTACATATTAATACATACAGAAAGTGCAGATATACTAGTTAATTTAGAATTTGTGGCATATGTTATTGTGTTCCATTTCTTAAATAAACATTAACTACCCCAACACAGTGTCACATACTTCTAATCCAAGTACTCTGGAAAAGATGCTAAGAAACAAACCAGCTGCACTCGCTTGGTCAAGTTAGCGACAAAGCAAGGTACTTCTTCAAAAATAAGGGAAAAAAATGTAGCTCTGGGTGTTAGCCTTGGGTTTAGACCCTAGTTGTAAGGAAAAAAAAAACAAACAAACAGAGCCACACATAAACTTATATTGTGCTATACCAAAATAATGCTCACATATCAATCAATATAGCAAAATGGGAAGGTGATATTCAAACATTTGAAAGAATCACTTTGAAATCTATTACATTGTGCCAGATATTGATGAGTGACGTGGATAACGTCTTGTGAACACTAAATTTGCTTATGTCTGCTAATCTGAACAACTAATTGGAAGACAATAATATGCAATATAACAACCATTATTGAATTTCTATCATTTTGTCTAGTGAAATTCTATATCCTTGTTAATTTTTAACTACTTTTTTCTCTTTAAAAATAGAGAATAAAAGAAATAAATTTCCTTGCTTAAGTAATGCAAAGTACTGTATCATTACTAATATTACTATTTTATTGTAATTTATCTATAAAATGGTATCAGATGCACCATTAAAATTTATTGAATTTTAATTGTTCACTTATAAAGTATTTGAAAAACTGTCTGTTTCAAAAATAATGATATGGAAGATACATTTTATTTGGAATATCTTGATGTAATACTGAATATGTAAAAATTCCTTATACATTCAAATGTAAATTACTATTAGAATTGCATTAATTTTAGGCTTATGTCACCTTTGTTTGGCTTTCCAGGGAAGAGCTGAGTGACCTTTATTTATTTATTTTTGTTTTTTTATTTGAGGGAAGGGTCTACAGGGTGTTCAGGGTCTCATTACTAGATCAGACTTGTAGTGATCCACCTGTTTACAACTTCCTCAAAGCTGGGATTACAGGCGCGCACCACCATGCGCAGTTTCAACTGCCATGTCAGCATGTTCCAGGGATGGGCCTGGCACGGCAGACCTGGGGATCAAACCCCTGATCCCTGTGCCTGCTTGCAGGCGCTTTAATCTGCTGACCTATTTGGCCAGCCCTAAGTGACCTTTGTAGAAACTCCTTTTCTTGGTGTGTCCTCAAGGAGAGCGTCTCTGATAAATTGCCAGGCATTTATGTATCTTAACAGTAGACTCTTTAGTCTGTGACTTTTTTCTATATCCTTTTATGTTCACAGTTAATTAAATGTGTCCCTTCTTGTCCTTTGGTATCCTCTGAAATTAGGCCCACAATAGAGGGGAGAATTTCATGTTTATTCCACAGGTAATAAAAAAAATCAATTTGTACCTGAAATGAGCTTAAAAATAAATATTATACTGACTATTCTGTTTAAGATAGCTAAAACAGACCAGAAGTAAAAACCTTGGAGGTTTTTTTAATGTTGGCTAAGCTTAAAAAATGATGAAGTCTGAAATATGCTTGTGTTTATAGAAATAAATATAAATGTGTGGGACTCTGGGGATAAATATAACTCAATTGGTAATGTTTCCTAGCATTATTAGCTGCAAGACAGTAGTTAAGTCCCTTCACTTTTTTTTTAAGATCATCTTTGAAGAATTGAATTAGTAAAGCCAATCTACCAGATTTTAAAACCCAGAGATGGATTGGAAGTATAGCTCAGCAGTTGTAAATTTTTCCAGTATGTACAAAATTCTAAGTTCAATTTTCAGTATTCCCCAAAAAAGTAGAAGCCAGAGATGATAGTAACTACAGCTGATTTGGGCAGCAGAACATGGATGAGTGCAAATAGTGACTTAGATCCAATAAGACATTTACTGCTGAATGGCACTCAGAGGGGTAGTACGAAGTCCCTTCCACAAGTCAGTTCCTGCTATTATGCCTTGAGAAATTAGGGAATGTTGACTATTAAGATTTTTGACCTATTAACTTTTTTTCTCATAGGGTACCTATGAGATTTTTGTTGAGATTTGGGCCCAACTTTGAGTGTGAATCTATAGGGACAATTGATGTTTTAGACTGTACCAGCAGAATTGTAGAAAAAAAGGCAAAAACATGCAAATGTGTAAAACATCTTAAAGGACTCTAATTGGTATTTATGTTCTGATCAAGGACATTAATGTCACTTGAAACTGCAGAAATCATAATATGATGCCTATTTGAGAAGACAACAATAAATTTAGATTTGTAGGGCTGGCCAGATAGCTCAGCAGACTTAAGTGACGGCTTCGGCAGAGTGCAGCAGCTGGGACAATCACCCACGTGCTGTGTCAGCTCCGTCACTCAGGGAGTGCTGAAATGGTGAATGAGACTGAGCGTGGTGGCTGAGCGCGCCTGTAGTCTCAGCACTTGTGAGGCTGAAAACTTAGTCATTACAAGCTTGATCTATGTACTGAGACCCTGAACACCCTGAAGACCCTGTACCAAATAAATAAAGAAGATAATATTAATAATAAAAGAAATATACATCCCTTTGTTCAAAAGACATTTAGTCCATTTGTAAGAGTTTCCAAAGCCCTAACAGTTTCAGCACTGCTGAAAAGTCCAAGTCCTAGGTCTCAGCTGTGAGCCCCTGTACAAATGACAAGTCAAACACTTCCAACATTCAGTGGTACAAGATAAGTATTACCATTCCAAATGTACAAACAGCAGGACTAAAATGAATACATGAGTCTTCAGGGGGGCCAGAGGCAAAATGTTGTGGTTTGTGTCTAGTGGTCCTCCCCACCAAGTCATACAGCTATGGCAGACTTCTAGAATTTGTGATTAATTCATAATCTGCGCTGGGATTATGGGTGTAAGTGCTACACCTGCCTTGGGGTGGTTAACCTGAATGCAACATAAGGGAGACAGATTTACTTTCTGTTGTTGCTGTTACTTTTCCCATTTGCTCCTGCTGTTTTGCTGTTTTGGGCCACCATGAACTGCTTCCCTCTGTCACATGCCATTCTGCCTTGAAGCCAACTGAGTATGGACTGAAACCTCCACTAACTGTGCACTAAATAAACGTTTCCTTCCTTAAAAAATTAATAATAATAATAATAAAATAAATAAATTTGTAATGTTAAATTCCAGTTAAGAGTGTCTTTAATATTAGCATGACCAATATAAATAGTTCTGTCAAAAATTAAAGATATACGATATTGACTGATTGATTGATTAGTTGGTTGATTTGGTACAGGGTCTTACTATGAAGCTTGAGCTTGTAGTGATCCTACTGTGTCAGCCTCCCCACCCCTGGGATTACAGGTGTGTACCACTATGCCCTGTTTAGGTGGAGGGCTTAGTGGGTCTGGGGAGAGGCCACTAATGCATGAGGTACTGGGGATCAAATAGCTCCTTGCAGGTGCTTAGAGCACCCAAGATATCTCCCTGTCCCTAAAGATTAGATAGATAGATAGATAGATAGATAGATAGATAGATAGATAGATAGATAGATAGATAGATAATTAGAGATTCACTAGGTAATATATCATGGGAAAACCCTTGGTGAAAATGATATAAAGTCAGAATAAAAGTGATTTGGTATGTTTGTGTTTCATGTGAGAAAATTTCTGTTTCTTCTGAAGAATAACTTTTCCAAATAGTAAAAAATTATGACAATATGTAGAATGATGAATCATGAAAAGGCATTATTTTCTTATATACATTGCTTCTTAAATTCCTCATTAAGAAAACACTATATTTATTTAAAAATTATAATTATTAAATTATTACATTATTAAAGAAAAGTATATTATAAACCTTGCCTACCTAATAGTTGTAATCATGCTTTTTTTGTATTACAAAAAAAGCAATTGCATCAGACTTTGTTGAAATACTATATGTATTCTTTAGCCTTTCTCTGGATGTTCTCAACAAACACAACAAAGCAGGAAAAGTTTTATTTGCTTCAGAGTTCAAAGGATTTAGTCAATAATCAGGTGGGTGAAAAGCAAAAATATCATGAAGCGAGGGCATGGTGAAGGAACACTTCTTGTCTCACGCAGCCAGGAAACAGAAAAAAGGGAGGATCTAGACAGGAGGGAGAAACACTCTCCATTCACAGCCCCGATACTGTACCCAGTCCATGTGGGACTAGGTATAGGCACATTCAGCCATGAATGTATGAGTGGCTCAGTCCACTAGGAAGTACAGATCACCTTCATCCAATCAGCCTCCCAAACCCCCACTTGTGAACATATGAGACTTTGGGGGAATTCTAGATCTAAGTCATAACACTCCATTTAGTAAAACACAAATTCTCTCAGGTATCATTCATCTAGTATCACTATAATGAATGAGAAAAGAGAGGTTTATGACAAAAGAAGACAATGGGAAACAACACAAAGATAAAAATTTGCATTCCAAATTCACAATAACTTTATATTGATCTATTATACCTGTCAGGAACATGTAATTTAAAATTAATGTGGCTGAAATGTCATCCTCTGAAAGAGGTGTCTTACCCTTTTCCTTCCTCATTCCTAAGAAATCAATTAGCAAACAAACAAGCTTTAATTTATTGGCAAAATTAATTACAAATATCTTTTTAAATTACCTGTGGTGATGGATAAATGAAGCCATAATTTCCTTTGGACGATATAAGGTCAAGACTCTTAACATTTACAATTTCCATCCAAGATTTTTGTTTGTTTACCTTTTTCAGAATTGTTTGTGAAAGAGAGTTGTTTCTCTTAACTCTACTCAGCATTCTACTGAGATACTTGTGTTCTGACACTGGATAGGTGAGATTAGTCTAAGGACAATAGACGTGGAATTTGATGTCACAAACCTCCGTGAGCGCTGAGCAGAATCTACCTGCCTGAAAAAACACTTCCTTGTTGGCCTAAGAAGATGAAGATCAATGCATAGACATCCAAAAGTATAAAATGATTAATTTTGTCACCTCCTTGATTTTTCTACCTGATGAGCCATGACAAATAGACACACATAAGTAATTCTCTCCAGTTAAAACTATTTTAACTGAAATTCAGGTGATGTTGACCCTTGCTCACTGCCAACCCCCATCGTGTCTCTGAGGAACACGGGGTACTATCATACCTTGCCTATGCGTGAGCTGACCACATGGCTGGCCATGAGGCCAGGCCATCATCCTCTCCCTCATGCTTGAACCCTCTGTAATATTTGTGTGTTCTTTAGTAGGAAAAAAGGAGGGGATTGGTTCTGGTCTTTGTGAGCATTTCAGGAGGATAGCACGTTCTTCTTTCCAGTTTCTGAAACTTCTCTTTTCTTGAGTTATTTACAGTTCCAATGTCACAGCATGTTATAATTTTCTCCTGTTTCACTGCCAGTTGTGTAAGTCTCTAATCCACTCACATTTTCAAGTGCTCCAACATGTTGTCTCTCCGAGACAGTTACTCTCTCAGGTGATTGTTCTTTCTCAGGTGAGAAGGACCCATTGCTTGTAATTGTGTGCCTGAGCCACAGAGCAGGCCTGTGACTCGATACTCTCCTGGGAATAATCTCCCCTGTTTTTGTTTAGTTTAGTTATTCCATACAGTTCTCAAAGACATCAACATTAGTTTTCAAGAAGATAAATTTATGAGTTAAGGTTTACTCCATTACAAATAATTATTAGTTACCTCACGATAATTGGTTGCCAAGCCTTCCCTTTTCCCACTGTCCTGCTGTCACTGTTGTGAGGAAATGGAATGACTGCAATATCATTGCTGAGTGCTCAATTCTGTAACTCAAATTACGTGATGGCTGTTAATTCATGATCATAATGCGCTAAAAACTAGTACATTTTGACTCAGATTGTCTTTATATTCAGTCTTGCAGACACAAAGTTCAATGAGAAGCATTTCTCAAAACTCTTTCAGCTTGCTTTCAGGTATTATCCAAGTCCATACAATATAGATTTTTGGGTCATTTGTCAATTTATGGACGCATATGTAAATGAAAAACATACTAAAAATATCTAAATTTATTTTAAATATATAAAGTTTATTATACATAGTGTTATTTTGTTAAATACCATAGTGTTTTACTTTCATAAATTTAGGATAGAGGGATAGCTATGCTTGCCTCCTGCTGCTAACTTCCATGGAAAAGTCCCGGAATTATATATAAAATAAACATAACAATCCTCCATTTGTCCTGAGCCCCAATTGTAGCTTACCAGGGTAGTTATCTCTCCTTCTTATTCTCCCTTTCCAACAAGGTATCCAATAAAATGGCTTCCTTTCCCTTAAAAAAAAGATTGCAAGAATTTGAATGGTAATAGATGAACCAGACAGACAGCTAGAAACTGAAGAAAGACATAGTGTAGATTCTGAATATTTCTTCTGCTTAGTGAATCCCATACTTAGAGCTGGAAATACCAACATGTAGAAATAAATACAGCAAACAAAACTAGTTATCCCTTCCCAAATGTTCACAAAAGAGAGAGGTAAGATTATTAATAAATAAATAGATAGATACAATTTAGACAAAAGCCCGCTACTCACCACGAACAGTTCAAGAACACTGTATTCTATCCAGACTAGCAAAGACTGCCTTGAATGCTTGAATTTCTACTTTTGCAAAGCTTCTACAATGGACTCCAAATCTTACGAAGGTAAATCAGGACATATCCCTTAAGGAAACGGGCATTTCAGTCCCACCAGGAAATAATGAGTTTTTCTTTTATCCCTGGTAAAGTGCTATCCAAGAAGACCTAGTAGCACTCAGGTCTTGTACTATGTGCCTGCAGTGAGAAGGCCACTGCATGCTTGTGATGTTAAAAGGATTTATGTGGGGAATCGAATCATAATGAATCACTAACACCCTTTCTAGCCAAAGAGGACTAAATGGAGGTGTAGCTAGGACCCTACACTTTCATTCGTGCCTCTAGTAAAAGGAACACTTGCTTCAGTATTCATGATGACTAAGTGGAAAATCTAGACTGCTTCCAACTTATCAGAAAAGAAGCACTGACACTTTCCTCTGCCAGAGACATGCCATGAAAAATAAGCTAAATGGAAAGTTTAAGTAAGACCTAGAAGCTCATAGCATAAATCAAAATGTCCAGCTTTTATTTAAAACATTATACGAAAAATCAGAAAGTCATCACACTGATTGGAAATAACCCATGCAAATAACCAGCCAACAGAGCTGTTTGGGTTTTCCATCAAGGAATTTTGTATAGCTTCTCAAAACTGATTTAGCAACTGTATCACTGTGTATGTGGTCAAAAGAGGTAAAGCACTAGAAAGTTCCAACTGGGCAATAGAAGACATAAAGCAGAACTAAAAGAAAATTGTAGAACTGAGAAAAAAAATGAAGTGAAATTTTAAAACCTCAAGGAAGCTGTTCAAGAATCACATTTCTGAGTGAAGTCTAGGCAGCTTTGTGTTGTAGCACGACCTGGTCTCCAAGCAAAAAATTAAAAACAGTTGAGATATAGCTCAATGTGAGGGCGCTGGATACACTTCCCAGGGGCGGTTCCCTGGAGAAAGAGAAGTGGTGGAAAGAAAGAAAAGGAAAGGGGAGGGAAGGAAGGAAGGAAGGAAGGAAGGAAGGAAGGAAGGAAGGAAGAAGAGAGGGGAGGAGAGGAGCATACAGAAAGCAGACAAGAATATGAAAATCTGGGTCACTCATATGTTGTTGGTAGAAATGTAAAATTGTGCAGCCAGCTTGGAAAACAATTTGGTCCTTTTATAACTTGTAACTGCACTAAAAGCTTAGCAATTGTACCTGTGGACATGTGTCTTCAAGGAAAGAGCATTTATAATCACACAATGTTATGCATAGCAGCATTAATCTGGAAGAAAAACCAGTCCAAAAGGTTGCTTACTGTATAATATTATTTATATAGTTTTTTTTTTTTTTTTAACATGACAAAATTCTAACATTGATTACCAGGACTTAAAAGGAAGGTTTGAGCTTGGGAAGAAATCTGTGTAGCTATAAAAGGACAATACGAAATATCCTTCTTTGAATACATATGTCTACCTAGCATCTGCAGCTGGGATAGGAAAAACTCTACATGTTTAACAAGCTTTACAATACTATAATTTTAAGCAGTCATTCATAATTTAAAGAAATTAGGAAAAATGTTGCCTTCCAGTTTTCTTCATTTTGACCATTTTAATTGTTCCTTTTGCTTAAATAGCTGAAATTTCATATTATTTTCCTCTTTGCAAAGCACTTCCTTTAATGTATTTGATAGGGCGTGTTCACTGGGGAGAAATTCCCTAGTTGCTTTCCTCTTTTTCTTCTCTTCTCTTCTCTTCTCTTCTCTTCTCTTCTCTTCTCTTCTCTTCTCTTCTCTTCTCTTCTCTTCTCTTCTCTGTTTCTTTCCTTCCTTCCTTCCTTCCTTCCTTCCTTCCTTCCTTCCTTCCTTCCTTCCTTCCTTCCTTCCTTTCTTTTGCTCTTTCTTTCTCTCTTTCTTTCTTTCTTTTGTTATGCCTTCCTTTCTTTTTTCCAATGTAAAAGTATACTTATATCCACTACATTACTGAAGAATGCTTTTACAGAATGTAGAAATTTAAATTTCCAGAGGTTGATTAATTTTTCATACTGTCCTGTCCTCTGTGTAAAGACTGAGTACTGTTACACTTTCTTCTGTTCTCCACTGCTTTTGAAAACACAGGGTGCACGGTGCTTTTTCTTTTATTTTTTTATTAAGTACTTACATTTGCTAGGTTTTTTATAGAATAAGAATAATTGCTATAGGGCTGGCAAGATAGCTCAGCGGTCTAGAGTGTCTCTCAGGGACCATGGTTCGAGCCCCAGCACCACATGCCATGCCAGCCCATCCCCCCAGGGCGGGCTGAGCTGACCCCCCCCACCCCCGCAAAAAAAAAGCTTCTGTGATGTGCAGCGAGACACGGTAATAAATAAATGAATTTAAAAAAAAAGAATAATTGCTATTGATGGCTCCATTAATAGAAACTTCATTGTCAGAGAAAAAATATTTTCTTGATCTTACTCATGATTTTACCTCCTGAAACCATGGAACTAGTTAAATATTTCAAGGTTTGTTTGTTTCATGCAGCTCTCTGGCTGCTTTCAGAATATTCTATCTTTGACCATGAGTAACAGAATGATCCTCCTGAGTTTTTCTGAGTTTCCTCAAATTATTAGTTTTGTCTCTGAAATTAAAGAGGTTTGAGGTCACAAGTTGTTCAATCCTTTTCCATGCCATTCTCTTTTCCTTTGAAGATTCAATTTTTCCTTTTTCTTTGTAGATTCATTTGTATATGTGATAGATTTCTTGTTCCACACATTCTCGAGCTCTATTTGCTATTTTTAGAAAAGTTTACTTCAGAATTGATAGCTTTTACTGGTCTTTCCTATAATTAAATGACACTTTTTTTTGAAAATCCTTGCCATTCTTAAGTGGATCTAATGAACTTTTAGTTGATTTTATATTTTTTCAATTCCAGAAGTTTCAGTTTCTCTCTTATGACATAGATAAATGAGCTGTGCAAAATGATTTCCTACTAAGCATAACATCTCTTTATCCTAAAAAATCATTCTGTTGAGTTTTCTTTTGAAAAACACACAATTTTATTTTATTAATATGTCAAGTAATGTTGAATTGCAGTTTTGATAGCATAAAATTACTCCAGATGCAAATACATAATTGCAGTCTCCTTTAAGGAAAGGTATGATTTCATTATTGTACCTTCCAGAAAACAGCAGTGTTTTATATATGACAGACATTTTATAAATGAATAAATTTTAAAAAATAGCCAAGCTTTCTCATATTTTTCATTTTTTAATTTCCTATACCCAATATAATAATTTTGTGAAACTCTCAGCTCTTCCCTCCTGCATCAGAATGAGGAATGATGTGAAATCCATATGAAAAATTAATATTCTATTAGAGTTTCTATCTATACTAAATATGCAACTGATAGGATAATGAATCAAGTATGTATAATTGCTGTCATTCCACATTTCTATTTTCAAATGCTTACATATAAAAATAGTATTCCAGCATTATACTCAACTTATGCCTTCCTCTGATTTATAATTCTTTGTATGCCTCTTGGTATATTACTTATATAAGTAGTTAGAATGTTGGACTTTTTCAATATCACTCTTTATATCCTTTGCATGTCAAAGCTGACTTTTAAACATATTTTGATTCTAATTTTGCACTTCAAATTTATCTATAATTTGCTGCTACTGCTTGAAAATTATAACAAATTTATGTCTTTATGATTAGGATACTTTCCACAAAAATCGTGTCATGTTAAGGAACTGAGTTATAAAATGAAGTGATGGAAATATCTATCTTCTACTGAAAGTATGTATTTGTCAAATAAAATACTGTGGGTGATTTCTGAGTACAAAAGCATAAATCCACAGTTATTAATAAAACAAGCCTTCTATGATTCCAATGAAGAACACAGATGTGGGAACGAGATTAGGTATCCTCTCCCAGTAGCTAGTTGATATACAACCTACTGCAGAAATTTGGAAAGGGGATTTATATTGATGCAAAAGTGATATAAACAGAAGATATGACTACTTATTATTTAAGGAACCTTGAAATATTTAACTAGTTCTATGGTTTCAGGAGGTAAAATCATGAGTAAGGTCAAGAATTTTTTTTTTTCTGACAATGAAGTTTCTTTTAATGGAGCCATCAATAGCAATTATTCTCATTCTATCAAAAGCATAGCATATGTAAGTACTAAAGTGGAATGAAGAAAAGCTCAGGGTTGTGCTTGTTAATTTGAAATAGGGTGGTCCATGGGGAAAACAATCTATGAATTTTCTTATCTCAGACCAAACTATTTACTAAACATGGAGTCCTAAGAAATATCCCAAAGCAAAGCTCTATTTAGTAGGAAGCACCTCTGGTGGTATGTGCGGATGCAGAGATCAACTCAAGCCATTGTCACCAGTAAAAGAGCAGCGAGGTACTTGGTGCACATAAGGAATCTGTTGTGGGGGAAAAAGAAAAAAGGAATCTGTTGTGTTTATTGTCAACTTATTCCACTTAGCTATAAATTGACATCCAGTGAGGCCCAAGTGTGTCCTCCAATTCTTGAAGAAGCAAAGGAAGTCAGGGAAATGAATTCTCCAGTTGGATGCTAAAAAGGCATTTAAATATTGCAAGATTACTCTGAAATGTTACTGGCAAAGATATGATCCTGAGATGTCTGCAGACCTGTCTATAAATTGTGTTTTAGAAAACAACTTCTTACTTTGCACACGGCAGTACTGTAATTGTACCTGAAGCAAGTACAATTTAAATTTTGAAAACCTAATGAAAGGTAAGTTCCCAATAATTTGTTTCCCATCTTCTGTCTTTTTTGTTAAATACAGCTTAATATAGGACACATGGTGGAAATTCCTAAAGGGGGAACTGGAAATCTGGATTTGTAATTTCTTTTTTATTCAGAAACCTGATTTTGAGGAAAAAATAATGGAACATGATGTACTGAAGAAATTGCCTAACTCCAAAATTCAATTATTTTTTACACAAAGCTCAATATTTTTCACTATAGATAAAAGGCATATAATACAAAATTAACCACTTTAAAATACAGTCAAATTATCTCCCTAACTCTTAAATAAAATGGCATTTCTGTTAATAGGTGTCCACCCCCCCCATCAGACCCAGGTAACTATTCGTTTGTGTAGGTCTCATACCAAGAATTTGCCAATTCCGGACAGTTCACACATTGGGAATCACAGAATTATAAACTTGTGTGTTTGTTTACTTTTGTTTAAAATGCTTTCAAAGCTCACCCATGTTATAGTGGTCATTGGTATTACCTGCCTTTTATGGTTGGATATTTTACTGGGGGCATATATCACAACTGTGCGCATGCCCTTACTAGTTGATGGGCATTTGATCTATTTATACACTCTAAATATTATAAAGAGTACCACGATGAACAGCTGGATACAGAGTGTACTTGAACGGCTGTTTCCAAATGTTTTGGATAAGTAAAAAGTGAAATGCCTAGGTCATACGACAAGGTCTTAACTTTTTGAGAATCTGCCAAATGATTTTCCATAGCAAACAAAACTTTTACATTTTTTTCATCAGTGCATAAGGGATCCAGCCATAATTGCTTCATCTTGATTAACAGGTTTGCCTTTGTTTAACATTCTTATTTTGTTTTATTTTTGTCTTTTTGAGACAGATTCTCACTATGCAGTGCAGGTTGGTCTTTAGGTTACTTTGCTGCCCAGGCTGGTCTCGAACTAGCAAGGATCGTCCTGCCTAGCCTTCCAAGTGCTCCGATGACAGGTGTGCACTACCACACCTGGCCTATTTAACATTTTAAACATATTCTACAAACTTGTGCTATTTAGAGTGAACAATGTATACTGAAGAAACAAAAATTTGCATATGTAGTTGTTGTTGGTTAGACCCAAAGTAGGCTAAAATATTTCTGTATTTATTGGTATTTATCCTGTCTTAAAAGATGTAATGTCATTTAAATTTTTTTGAAAAAAATGACTATATGAATGAACATAGGAAAACCACACAAGGTATATGCTGCTAACCTTCATAATTACCCACGAGTTTTTCATCAGTTTCTCACATCTGAACAGAATGATGACATATAAAAGGATATTAATTAAGGAGAATGTTTTCCTCTTGATAAATTACTGGAGAATAAAAACAAAACAAATTGTCAAAGTTACTATTGCCTTTCAGGACCATTTGTCACAAAACTGAAAAGATTTTGAAATTAGCCATTGTTATTCTTTAGCTGCGCTTTCATATAACTAGCATCCTTTGTGCCCTTTCCATTTAGGATAATACAAAACCTGAGGTTATTCCAGCGAAGAAAATCGAAGGCACAGGATGAGCATTTCAGAGCCAGAATTACACAAACAGAAAGATCATCTTTCTTGAAACTGACAAAGTGGATTTTTATTAGCAATCTGACCTAGGGCATGTCCTTTATCCATTGTTGTATTAGTTACTTTCTTGTCACTGGAAAAAAGAATAATGCTCAACACTCACCACTTAAAAGAGAAAAAGGTTATTTTGGATCCTGGTTTTCAGAGGAATTAGTTAATGGCTGACTGGTTCCAACTTAAAAACAGCACAGAAGAAGAACAGGAGAACAAGCTGCTTGATACATAGCACACAGGAAGCATTGAGACAGAAGGGACCTGGGGACAGGAGCACACCCTTCCTCATTTCAACCCCAGTGGCCCACCTCCAGCCAGGACACGCCTGCCAACAGCACATTTAGCCATGACAGAAGCAATGGAGTGCGCAAATGAGCATATCGCTCCTGTGATGCAATTGCCTCCCCCCGAACCCCACCTCTGAACGTATGAGACTCTTAGAGAGCATTGTAGATAACGCTGACACAAGCACTGACACAGCGTTATTAAGACACTTCCCGAGACTTGGATTCCTGGACCATGAAGAAATGCTGTGAAATCTGGGAAGTTGTTTATAGCTGACTATTAATGTTGTAGAGATCCCTTTTCATCAGTCACACATTAATCTCATGGATGCTGACTCCATTTGGAAAAACATTCAGCTATTTGAAAACTCCTTGCATTTGGAAAGATATATTAGTGCCAATTTAGGGGCTCCAAGAACTTAGATAGAACATAGAAAATTCTGAAATTTTAGGCTTTGTTATACTAAGAAAGTGCTATATCTGAATGAATCTATTCAAAACTTTCTATTCCTTCCAACACTTCTCCTTCTTTTAAATTCCAGTGTAATTCATTAGGCATATTGAATGTGCTGTGAAATTCACTGGGACCCTTAATACTCTCTAATTTTAGTGGTCCATGTTTTCCTGAGACCAAGAGGCTTTTTATCCACTTAGCCTTTTCTCTTGCTGGGAAGGTAGCATTAGTGAACTGGACAGAATTCATAGGAAGAAATCGTTATAAAAAAGAACCTCTAGGAGAAATGAAAGTGCCAGGTCAGAGCCTTCTCCTTCCTCACAATGTATTTAGGACCAGGTGTTTAGAGGTAACTTATTTTTGCATCTGTTCTTGAAGTTTTATACCCAATGTACATAAGACTGAACAGACTTCAACAAATTGATTCTGATGAGGTCACCAAACAGGTAACTACTTTCTCTAGTGAAATCAAGTAAAGAACGTGAATTCTGAGATGTCAGGAATTTTCCCATGCCAACTAAAATTTCATCTTGTACACAGATGTGACTTGGCCTTTTCTATGGAAATAGCACCTCTTCCTTTATTTTTCTCTTCTCTAGATAGATGGTAATGTGGCTATAAATAAAAATAACACAGTGTACCAAAAGTCTGAGTTTCAGATTTACTTTTTTTCAGATTTATTCTTAAAAATTTGAATCCAGTTCAGTTTTCTTATTTACACACACACAAAAAAATTCTCACTCTTTTGCAGGACCAAAACAAAGACATACACATACACGATCATAAAATATTTCAAAAGCAATATATGATCATGGTTTACAGGTAATTTACTTATCTTTTAAATTGAAGGCTCATGATAAAGTTAGATGTGATAAGCCAATTTTGTTTCTGTCAACTCTCCTTGCATCATCTGCATTGCTTGTTTTTGTATTTGTAGAGCAGAAAAATCTAATGCTAACTTAGATGAATGGAGGAGGCAGAAGATTTCAGGCCCATTAACCAAAATACTTTTGAAAATATATTTTTAAAATAGCACTGAAGAACTGTCTCTCATGGGATTTATTTAAAAAGTCAGTATCTGATCATAAAGTTCCATGAACTACATAGATATCCTGAGCACACTCATAAAATAATTCAACACCAAGATAGCTATATATCTACTCGAATCAGCACGTCATGAAGTTTGTCAGAAAGACCTTTAAATAAATGAATAAATTATCTTCTGAGAAAGTGAGTTCCTCCAAAGTCCCTGGAAATTAAAGTACAGAGATTTTATTACCAACCCCTTGGACAGTTTTACTGTGAGATATTAAACTATGAGATCTCTAAGGTCTTCAGCAACTCCAGAAGTCAGTAACTATTGTAGTACATTAAGATTAATGACTCCAGATACTAGAAATACAATTTTTACTGCTTAATTTTTCACCACCCTCCTTCATCACATGAGAGCTGGCTTTCATCCATTTAGGGTACTGAAACTGATTGCAATGATTTGTTTAAAAGTCGGTAGTTATTCCTCTACTTCATCCTGTTTGACCTTTCTGTTGCATTTGTTACCACTGAATGTTCGTTCCTCTTGAAACCCAATTCCTTAGATGGTCTCATTAAGATGCTCACATTTTTCACCTTCAATCTTTCAAACCCTTTTCAGTTCTCCTTTTTTCATTGTTTTATATACTTTCATATGCTGTTGCGAGGTACATGCACTCTTTCCTTACACTACATCTTTGTTTTCATGTGTTCATACAATCCTATTATGCCACTGAGTGCCAAAATTTTAAAATATGCCCTAATACATCAGATAGTACTAATCATGCATTTCCAACTTCATACTAAAAACTTGGAGCAGTTCTTTCTATCCTGACTCCAAACTGTACCTCCCCCAAGGAATCATTAATTAAAGTATTTCCCTTCTGTCCAATTCCCTTCTATAACAATGGCACTGTCACTTCCCTGTAAGGCCCTAGCAGATGTCCCAAGTATCTTCATGCCCTTTGTGGCACCTTCTGTATTTAGAATCCTAAGCACCTCCCTTTCTGTTCATCCCTTACTCCCATAGTCTTACTTGGCCCACTACAGTCTAAAAGATATGATAAATTGTTCCTATCTATTAGTCGCTTTCACTTTTCCCAGAGTCAACCTTAGTCTGAGACTAGGAGTATCGGATGTCCTCCAGATCCTACTTAGAAATTCTATAACTAAATTGTTCTCAGACACAAAAGATCAAAATCAGTGACTCAAAGCCATATTTGAGAAGATTCAGGCTAACACTTGGAAAATGGGGGCTACACAGAGTGCAAACTCTCCTTATTAGCCCAGCCAACTGACCCAGGGAGTGAACAGTATGAAAAGAAAATGTCAGGAGTGGTGTCTAAACAGTCCAAAACAATTATCACGCTGGAGGCTGAGCACCATCAAGACCTACAGCAAGATCTTAGAAATCCTGGGTGGAAGAATAATAAATACAAATTCAAATCACAGTCCTAGGGAGAGTAGCACTAGATATGTGAGTACCAGCATAATGAAAGAAACCCAATAGCCCAGGAGAGAAAAGGGATCCAGGAAAAGAGGCCATGTTTTTGTAAAAAATAGAAAAAATGCAGTAACTGAGGTTTACAGAATCAGTTACAGATTGTAGGAGAAACTTCATGTTGGGCCACTGACCACTGGCTGGCAAGGGAAACAGCTACTTTTTGTTAAATATTTACTCTGTTCTCACTACTCTGCATATATATTATCACATCTATACATTATACAATTTAATTCTGACCACAACTCCATGAGTTTAGAATCTATTATTAGTGAGGAAATGAGGCTCTGTGTGTTTTCATGAGAATTTTCAAAGTCAAAAACTAATAAGGAGCAGATGGTGAATTGGAACCATGCATCATCCGACTCAAAAGCCTAATCTCTTAACTACTGTGCTAGATACTATGCTAAAGAATCTTATACCACAAGGTAAGATATTTGGGAGTCATGATGGGTGTGTGGAACTGTCTTTCATTTGCATGAAAACAAAGGAGTTTGTAAACATCCTTTTTTAAAAAAAATAGAGTATAAAATAGTATTAAAACAGAAAAATTACAAGTGATACAGAATTTCACTTAGCAAAGTAATATGAATTTCACAGCATTTGCTGTACTGCATAGTGCTGTCTTCCAGCTGCTTATCATCTTTTATAATTGTGTTTGTCACTCAGCTGTTGTCTTAGAAGCAATGGCCACAGATCAATAAAGTATAATGGAAGATTTTAAGTCTTGCTAGTAAGGGAGCGATCAGAGCAGAATCAGGCAAAGCAGTTATTAGATATATGACTTCCAAGATTCAAGCATATCCTTTTAATTCCTGTAGAGGCAATGTTTTGCTCTGTTCAGACCATTATAAGAAAATGTCTTTGGTGGTTCATGAATGACTCTTCTCCAAGGTCTGTAAATAGCAGAGTCAGTGTCTGGTGAGAGCCTTCTACCTCAAAGGCGTTGTGTGTACCTTCAATCCTCATGTGTGTAAGGAGTGAGGAGTCTTTCTAAAGTCTCTTTTACAAGAGAAGTAATCCCACTCTTGGGGGCACAGAGAATCAGGTACTAATGGCCCTACTTTCTAATATTATCCTCTTGGGGATAGGGTTTCGACAAATGAATTCTTGAGTATTTAAACATTCACTCCATTGAGGAAAGAGCTCAAAGTTGAATATTGAATACCTAAGAGCCATTGCATATGCTGGTAGACAAGGGGGACAATATATTTGAGGTTCTTTGAATATTTAATCAAATAGTATTGAAATAACTACCATGTGCATGGCACTGGGTATACGTGATGGAGGACACACCTTGTTCTTCACTAATAGAAAGGCAGGAGCTGAGGAGATAACTCAGCATTCTAAGTGCCTGCCTGTCAAGCACAGGGCCCACATTTGGACCCTGGCTCTGCATGCCATGCCATCCCTGGAACCCCAGGCCTGCTGTGCAGTCCCCAAACTAGGAGTGGTGGCATATGCCTATAATCCAAATTCTGGGGCAGCTGAGATAGGAAGATCACTATGGTCTGTAGCAAGACCCTGAACCAAATCAAATCAATCAATCAATCAAACATTATTATCAATCAAAATAATTTTAAAAAGGCAGATGTAAGCACATAAATTGCAGTAATGTGCCAGATATAAAGAATGGACTGCAACTGCTCAATGTGCAATTGTGGATTAATGTCACTTAAGTAGGCCTACGTGGGCACAAAGAGTGAAAGTGTTCTAGCTGGTCACAACATGCTACCAAGCCCCTACCAACATGGTGCCATTAAATAACTATCTCCAGGGTGGGGGATAGAAACTTGTGGTAGAGAGTTTGTACATGGCCAGGGGCACAACTCCTAGTACCACAAAAAAAAATAGACAAATGAACAAACAAATAATAAATACCATTTATTGTACAATTACCAAGGTCAAAAACCAACTGAAAATTAATTTTACCTTTGCACCTGATTTGGGTTTACCTGAAGACTGGACTCAGATGTAACAAGGGTACCTACATGGGCTGAACTCACAGTGTCTTCTGGGACTGAGATTAGGTATCTTCAGAGTGAATCACCATGAGTTCCATGAAAATCTTGGAGCTTTTTAATGATTTTCCCTAAGATGTTATATGCTGCTACTTCTATCACTCCTAGCTAAAGCCATGTGGTCATGTATGAAGTACAATCAAATTATATCGAGAATATAGTAACAAAATGATGACAGTAGAAAACCACTGACATTAACTCCTGACAGAATGCTGCCACTCACTTTGGATGAGCTCATCTCATCTTGCTTGCCACTTTCTGAAACAGTTCTGAAAGACTTCGTGAATGTCTTTATGAGGTATGATTAGAAATATATACACAATGAACAGTGCTGCTAGGTACCATCTAATGGAAAATCAAGCTCTTAAAAGCATCATAGTGTTCCCTTATTCACCTTATTCATCATATTTAGTAGTGTATAACTTCTGACCTTTCCCCAAGACAAAATTATTAAGAAAAATATTTAAATCAATTCAGAACATCAAGACAACTACAAAAGAACTGCTAAAGACATTCATGAAAGAGGGCTTCCAGAACTGCTTCAGAAAGTAGCTGGGGCCATAGGACAGCTATGCTCAGAGCAACAACTGGGCCTCATGAGAATTTGAAGAGAATGAATAGCAATGAGTATTTTATTGCAATCTTTTTTAAGTTTAAGCATTCATTATGTTTCAATCACAGCTAACAGCCCATCTTTGAATAGGAGTTAGAGAAATTTTTAACGCTCTCACACTCTGTCCTATGAGATGTGTTGGCCTCTTCTTACAGCTTTCTAAATGTTTCACCCACTTGAACGCATTTCCTTTGGCTTCAGCACCCAAGTTCTCTTCATCAGTTGAAATGTAGATTAAGGATCCATGCTTCAGTTCATCTTTCTTCCCGATAAAGGCTAATAAATGAAAGGCAAGTTATCTGCTCTTTACTACAAAAAAGCTGTTATAAAGAAAAGAGTTTATATTTTGGCTCATAATTATGGTTCAATGTCAAGAGGACCCATCTGGTGATGGCTTTCTTGCAAGCAGAGTTCTAAGGCAGCACAAAATAGGGAGCACGTGGGTATATTTGCCTGATCTCTGTCTTTTGAGAATGCTTTTTCACTAGCATTCACCCAAGGGGTCTCAATCTTGATGAACTTATTTAGCACTAATTACCTCCTAAAGTTCCCATATCTAAACCGAATAGTTGGATTAATTTTCCACCCTCTTAATATGAAAGATGGTAAAAAAAATAATTTCAATAAAAATTTTTTGAGATAACAGATTATATTCAAACCACAGCAGACACAGTACAAATTTACATGCAAGGATTCTTATTGAAATGTTACTAAAAACATCAAAATGGTAGCATTATGCAATAAGGTGTCCCAAACCCCTTGTAAGTATGGAGTTCATAGTAACTGCATAATTCACACATGTGGCGGACCAGCTCTCCTCCCATGAAGATACTGGTGAAGGGGAAAAGAAAACAGAGCCACTGCTGGTACCAATTCTGAAGTGAAAGTGAACCAATATTCTTCAGCTTTAGTTAAAGCTATCTGGTATTTGTGTCTGTGAGTCTTTATCTGCCTCAGAGCTTTCATTATTATTTTGAATAGCTTTTTCTTTCCTACAAATGTGGTCCTATTTCAATCGTTTACTAACTTTGATTAATATTGCCTTCGAGTAATTTTCTCAGTATAAATCCTATGTGCAGAAATTTAGAGTTACAAGGGTCTGATTGCATTTTCTCTACCTCTGTCCAATTGATCCTAACCTAGTATGCTTTTAGTTCTGTGTATTTTTAAAACATATAAAGTTATACTACATTCCAGCAGGCAAAACTCACACCTAAATTTTTTTCAAGTAACACTTCGGACCTTGCCTCCTCATGAGGCTGCTTTGTGGCAGTGCCCTTAAGATCCTGAGAAATCATCTTATTTAAAAGAGACAATCTGCAGGGGCACATCTAATGACACAGAGTCTCTTAAGAGGTCTTTGGACTTTCATCTGTGCCAAGAAGTCTAGGAGGCATCTGCGTATAACTTTCTGAATTCCTAAAGGACGGTTTCAGAGTAAGACCTTTGGCCACAGCTGTGACCTGCCCAGAGGCCACATTCCTGTCAGCTCTCTGGAATTTAGCTTTGTCTTAAATCTCTTTGTAATCTTTTTTTTTTTTTTCAGTTGAGGATTTCTTGTGTAGAAAAGGAGGGGTTTTATATATGAAGCAAATATGGCCGGATCCTTCTGTATCTTCTAACTTATGCTTGAAATCTGAGTATTTCCTCTTTCAGTTTGGTGTCTTTCAATAGTAAGCTAGGACATACAGCTGAAAGAAATTACTTGATACTTTCATTTTTTGCCTAAAGATTTTCTTAATCAGTATCAACAATTCATTACTTGCTTTTTCCTTTTTTCCCCCATTAGAGCAGGTAACAGTTTTGCTCAATTTTTCCTAACTATACAGCAATGTGTCCTTTTCATCAACTTATAACAACAGTTTTATGTCCCTTAAGCTTCCATTACAATCACCTGAAGGCCTGTCAGGATTCTATTATCTATTTAAGAAAAAAAAAGTGCCCTCTAAACCCTGTAGGTACTTAGTCTGAAAGCTGATGTCAAATACAATTTTGTTGCAGAAACTTCATTTTTGGTACCAACTTTTGTTCAATCAGGTAAAGAAAAATCACTATGACAGTAAATGAAAGTCCTACCTTCCATATTAAATCTTACATAAGGGTGTGCAAGACTTTTCCTTTTGCATTTGAGGTTGGAGCTGAGCTAGTAGTGCTACAGTTTGGTGGAGAATTTCTCCCTAAGGCTTATGTGTTGACCGTTTGGTCCCTGTTTATGGCCCTATAGGGAGGTTTGCAACGTTTAGGACATATGACTTTGATGGAGGATAGTTATCTCTGCATTTCGTCACTATCAGCTGCATGACACATTCATGCTCTGTTTCTTTCTCTCTCTCTCTCTCACAAACACAACACACACACTCATGCATATACATACATCCACGCATGCACACACTATACACATATGCATGCATGTACACCACAAAAGCATGCACACACACAATCACACCCAGGCATGCACACACACACTCCCATGTGTGCACACACACACATTTTGCTTCCTGGCCCCTGTGAGGTGAGCCACTGCTGCCACCCACTCCACCACTGTGATTGTTTGCCTCAGCTCAGGCCCAGAGCAATGGGAGCCGCTGATTATGGACTAAAGCCTAGGAAACTCTGAACCAAAATAAATCTTTCTGCTCTGAAGTTGCGCTTTGGGTATGTGGTGGGTTTTTTTCAGGTATTTTGTCACTGCAACAAAACGTCACTTCATATAAGCAGCTTCAGGCCACTCATACCAAGATCCAGGAAAGAAAAGTAGACATAAGATGGGGCAGAGTAGTGATAATTTGGAAACTACAAGAGCAGCATATAATTCAGGAGAAAACTGGACCTGCGAGAAGGAATCAGAACTATCTCTACCCTCACTGGTGTGGAAATATGTGTGAACAGCTGCTGTATGATGTATCGAAATGCAAGTACACAGGGCCCAGATCTTAGTGAATCTAAAAGATGGTAACAGCCTAGAATCCCCAGCATGCCCTATGAAGTGAAACAGTGTCAACCCACAAAAGGGCCAAACCACTTGTTGCAATCAGGGTTTACAAGAGAGAAGATTTAACATAGCACTTGTTATTTGTAGGATCATTTATAATATTCATCCAAAGAGTAAAATGCAAAAAGTGTAGGTGATCTGTCCACATACTAGACATTCAAAGAATACAACTGAGGGTCTGTATCCTATGGAATTGTCCTCCATGAGCCTAGCTTAAGACCTAGAGCCCATGGAATTGTCCCCCAAGGAGTCCAAATGGAGGCCTGGAGCCTGTGACACTGTCTCATGTAAGTCTCTATCAAGGGACTGTTCTTGGAAGAACCAAAGGTCAGTGATGGAGGATAGAATGTCTACACCAGCAGGAAAAGGATCTGTACCAGCAGGATGAGGAATCTGATTTGGAACCAGAAACTAACACTCAAGATAAGGACCATAACAAACCCCAAAAGAACTGCAGGCATCCTCAGCAACAGCCAGGTTCCAGGCTCCTCCAATGATGAGAACATCTGAGTTCATATCAGGAAAACCAGTGTGAAGAGCTTCTGCAGGAAAATAGCAGCACACCATCATCGCTGCTGGCTCTCTTATATTGCTGGAAACAATCCTCAGGTGTGCCTTCGGCGCCCAGCACCATGCCGAATCAGTTTCACTGGATATTAGAAAGCTTACCATTGGTTTTCCCCACACACACCTTGGATTTGGAGTCCATGAGCAAAGGAGAGTTGGCTGAGAGTTTGTTGAACTGGGTTTCTATGGAGCGATAGTGAGCCAGGCTTAGATGAGCTGAGGTGAGAGGGAGCATGAGACTGGGGAAGCAAGAATAGCTGAGTAATAACAGCTGAGGGTGTGTTGTGAAATAATGTTTTCCAGATATGCAGGGCCCTAACAGAGTGGGTGGTGCAGCAACAGTATATGGGAGTTAGGCTGTGATTGTACCTAGAGCTGAGGTGGGCGCAAGTAGCCACAGGGGAACTCAGGTGGCTGGGGACAAATGAGAGCCATACATATAACTTGCCACATCAGAAGGAAGTCAGCAGATCAGTCACAAGTGTTTCATTTTCAACATCCAATCTCAGAAACTTCCTTTGAGCTCAGCAGTGTGTTGGCAAAATACAGTGAAGGGAATTCTCAAAAATATAGTTCACCTGAGCTATGTTAATAGAATATAATACAGTTGCAGAAGACCTCCTAGAAGTCAAATTGTTTGAACTGTATATTTATTTAAACAAAAAGTCACTGAGGCATCATTCTGATAGAGAGCTAACCCAAGGGTTCTGAGATTGATCCCCAGCACTTCAAATAATAATAAATAATGAGATGGGGCTGGAGAGATAGCTCAGCAAGTTAAACACCTGTCTGTCATGTGCAAAGTCCTGAGTTCAATCATTGGTACTGAGAGAGAGAGAGAGAGAGAGAGAGAGAGAGAGAGAGAGAGAGAGAGAGAGAGAGAGAGAGAGAGGTGGTACATGAATATTTCTGGAACAGAGGCCAAGTTTCTCAGGTTCACAGCCATGGAAGTACTTAATTGATACTCCATAGCTACATATTGAGTAAATAGTTCTGTGTTATTGAATATAATATGTGAAACACAGAATAATAGAAACAAAAGACAAGTTCAACATGGAATAGCTCATGAAACGTCATATATTGGATACTTTTATGAAACTCTTCTTAAACAAGAAGAACCTTGCCTGGATTTGCATTAGAAGCTCTGGCAGAGCAGTGAATCCTGAAAGAGCTTAAAAGTGGATTAGAGTAGTAAGAAAGGTTTTTTTAACCAGTCCAGGTTGAAGAAAAAAAAATAACAGCAACAGAAGAACAGTTTATATTTGCTGGGAAAAAAAGTAAGAAAGCTATGGCTGAAGCCAAGTTTTAGCAACATTTTCCACAGTGCATTTATAAAGTAATTTTCCTAGCAACTGTTCAAACATTTCTTCTCACATTTACTGGAAAAAAAATCATTCAGATCATTATTTCTGAGAAAGTTCCTTGCATGTAATGGTGACCACCACCTTAACATTAAACATTTTTATCCTAATTCTTGGGGCATATTTTTTCTTCACCATACTCTTTATTTATAGAACAAAATAGAGTTCTTTGTCAATGAAAAGCATTATAAAGATAGATTTTTCCCTTATACATGAAATTCATAATCCTTTATTGAAAAGCCTATGGAATTATTTACAGAATTATATTTCCACATGACTAAAAAAAAAAGCCCTAAATATTCATTGAAAATCCTAAAGACATTTTCCAGTTAGCTACTAACATCAGAGCACATCTACAATTGTTTGTTTTATTTGGATCTTGGTCTTTGCATTTTAAACTCAAAAGCAAAGCTAATTTAATAAACAAAGAGACAGTTCAATGAGAGGAAAAGTATTCTGCCCTCCCAGAATCTCAGCGCAATTTAAAATCTTTTCAATTCTCAGTCATGCAAGCCAGAAATCCCTTTGGTCACAGGAGGAAATGGCTTCTGGACTCTCTCTGGCAAAAGACAGGAATTAAACCCGCTCATCATGTATTCATGAAAACCCCGCTAAGCCCATTTAGCAGTGTATGTCAAAGTTTAGCTTCTGCGGCAGTTTTCTCTAGAACATCTGCAGGAAAAGATGCACTCCACATACTCTTACGTTTGCACAAAAAGAAGTTATGAGAAGCACCAGGCAATGATGTTTCTTCCTTCTTCTGGGTGTCCTTTCTCTTATTTGACAAGTTCAGGTTCAGGGTTCACATTTTTGGGTGGCCTCCTTCCCCCAATGACAGCAACAGGCTTGGATGATACTTACTCCCACAGTAGCCTTTTGTAGGACCGCAGTGTTGATGTGATATGGGATCATAGATATTTGATGAACAATCTGCCTTTATCAGTGGATTGCTCTCTGACAAGTAAATCACATTTGTTATATTTAGTGGTTTTACACTGTTTCCAATACTTAGACCTTTCATGAAATTTGAAAAGATTGCCCACATTCAATTATTCCCTAAGACTAGCCCTTTCTATATTGAGCATAGTCTTTCCAACATATTCTGCTTAGCTCTAGTGTCTCCTCCATGTCCTTTTTAAAAATTTAGTACAGCATCTCAGCACACAGAATGGACTCATAGTGATCCTCCTGTTTTCAGCCTCCCAAGTGCTGGGATCATACTGTGCCACCACGCCCAGTCTTAGCCCCCCTCTCAGCAAGCTCTGGGGATGGGGCTGACATGGCACTCTGGGGATTGAACGCAGGGCCCTGTTTGTCCAAGTAGGTGTTTGTCCAAGTAGGTGTTTTAGTCTGCTGAGCTAAGTGGATGGCCCCTCGGTGTCCTTTAAGATGTGTCCGTTTGGTTTCCTTTGTTTGAAAACAGTTTTATATGGTGACATTAATGCCTTTTACAGTGATAATATGTATTGACCTTTACTGATAGATTCTGAAGCACAGCTAATGCTCATGTTTTCCACAAATCCATATGTGTACTATCAGGAGCCTCATCTGAAACAATTAGCATCATTTGAGAACTTTGACTCAAATTGTGCTTGTGACTTTTGTAGCTGAAGATAAAGTAGTACAGCTAGAAGAAGGAGCTGTGGATTACAGCTGATGGGAAAGTTCGTACTGTTTGTAATTGTCTTACAACTTCATATGTTCAAGCTTTGCATTGTGATTCATTCCCAGGCTGCTGTCTGAATTTGTGTGTGGTATCAGGGTCAGAGCATGCTCTTTATTTTCACTAGTTTAAGAAAGCCTAGAGATAGAATATAAACTCCTGTCTGGAGGCCTTGAAGACACAGATTTGTGCTTAAGTCCATGGAAAATTCTGAGAGAAAGCAAGAGACCTTGGAATCCTCAATGAAATCTCTGTACGTTGACCAAGGGTAATCATTCATCATATTAATGTCATTTAATATCATTTGACATTAATATGGACTAGGCAGGAAATGGGCAAATTCAGAAACAAAGGAAGGTTTATTTTCCACCAGCAGCACTTGCCAACTCTTTCTGCACTGTTGAGAAATCCTACACAACATACATTTCTAATCACCAAAGAACACACAGAAGGAGCTTCCCAAGTGAAGGAGTGAAGGATGCTCACACTGTGGAAATACAGCCAGCATGTATTCTAGCTGCACCTTGCAATGACACAATGTGAAGGCTTCCACGCAGAAGGGGCCACCATGGATTGAAGATCCAAGTGTGGGAAGTGCCCTGAGTAAGGAAGACCAGGAGTTAGAACCCTGAACATAGAGTTTGAGAAAATTATATGGTTAACATTATTTTGTTTCTTCCCTTATATACAATTATTCTTAAAGGTAATTGTTGAATCCTCTAGTATTTTAATCTTTAAAAACATGTCATAAGGCCTCATTTAGTATCTTGAATAATAAAACAGTTGATAGAAACATACCACAAAAACTTTCTTTCAGTGAATCTCCACATTGGGCATTATTTGTGTAAAGACCCTAGTCTTTTATATACTATATGAAGTCTTCTTGCATAAGTGTCACAACATGCATTTGAAATCATCACAGCTATAGAAAAAATAAAGTTAGAAAGCTTGCACTCCTTTTGCTTTATGTATGGGTTGAGTATTTCTTCCAGGGTTCATATACTATGAATCTGAGTGCTAGTGTGTTGGAGCTAAGATGTAGTGATTAAAGAGGTGGATCCTGTGCCGCAGAGGTTAAGGAGGGAGGATTATGTGCTCAAGGCCAGGTTGGACCGCACAGACAGACCCTGTGTTGTAAAAATAAACAATAAAAAGACAGAAAAAACAAAGAGGGAGGGCATTGTAGTACATCCTTAAGTCATTAAGGGATCTCACAAGACCCTGGGTTACTTCCACCAATAGCCAGCTGCTATAAACCTCAGAGGCTCACTCCTGAATTTCCCTTTGGTTTCCTGTCTTGTGATGTGATCTCGTCCTCCTACACCTGCTCCTGCCTCTATAAAACCCATGTGCCATGAAGCCTTACCAGGGGCGATCCCATAATATGAAGCTCCAAAACTGAGACAAGAATAGAACTCTTTGCATTATAAAGCCAGCCTAACCATGGTATTTTACTACAGTAACAAAAATGAATAAATGCATAAAACCATGGACTTTCTATGATGTCTGATGAATGTGGCTCAGGAAAAAATCAAATCTTGATAATGCATATAAAGAGGCCCTAGTGTGGAGAGCCATCCAACACTTGACCTCTGACAAAGTCACATCAATTTTGGGGAATCTACAAAGCAGAGCTTCATATGGATGTGTCTCCAACAACCCCCTGAGGATTAGTAGACTTATTATTCACATGAAACAGAGCACAAAATTAATCACCAAGGGTTTTGGCATAACTTAATTAAGTGCACAAAGTTCTTCCAGAGATTGAATCCTTGCCCCCTACCTTGTAAACCTGCAGAATGAGCAAGCCTAAGCCAATAATATTCAACAATAACAAGGAAGTTTAGATTCAAGATCTTGAGGCAGTGATAAAATACTGTAAAGAACTTACAATATCCATAGTTTAGAAATAGAACAGAAAAAAACCATGGTTGATTAAGTTCCCAGGACTACTCCTAGTTTATATTGTATACTCATATTAATCAAAATGTACATTTTTTTACTTATAGATAAAACACCATAGCTGTTAATCTTGCACAAAGAAATCTTATGCAATCACTCATGCATGAATAAAGGCTACTCATTTTGCTCTGGGTTGCAGAGACACATTCTTCTGTTCTCCTAACCCAACGATATTTCTCCAAGTTTTTCTTCTTTGCCACCAGCTTTCGTCTTTCCTCAGGTTATTGTTCTCTGGAAGCTGAGGCTGGACCTCCACACCCTAGTAAGCCTCCCTAGAATACTCAGTGTTTTGGAACTGGGGACTTCACTCAGCAGTAGAGCACCTCCTCAGTACGAACAAGACCTTGGATTGTTTAAAAAAGAAAAATCAAATGTTCAAGAAAGAAAAACAACAAAAAAAATGTTCAAGAAAGAAAAACAAAACAAAGAGCTCCATTATTTGAGAGTTCATCTTGACAGATTCATCATTACCAGGAGACGAGGCTTCCTTCAATGAGTCCTGTGTTGAATCTGCAGATGTTCCATCTCCTTATTCTTCCTGACAGGTAGAGGTGCACCTAATCTTTCCTATTCCTCAGTTCACACCATGCCTACTAACTCAACAGGCATGCAGGCACATTCACCTTAGAGCTCACTGGACTTAATCTGAGTAAGAACGTGCCAACACAGCAGTCATGTTTGTATGCACTCTCATGCTTTTCAAAAGAACATATTGCTTCTTACGGTCTACATTCTTGATTCATTTTTTATTATTTTTTCTGAGAAACAGCAATGAGACAGTTTAAAAACTGATTAATAGGACAGTTTCAATAATTAATACATTGAATATTGTTATCTTCTTAGTGGTTATTCTTAGTACAAGATGCAAACATGATATCCTGCTGAAGTAGTATTAGTACAAATCTTTCTTCTCATTGAATTAAGAGAGAGTAACTGTATATCTATCCTAGCTATTTTATACATACAGGTACAAAATGGTCCTTCATTTGTATCCCCTTTTTTGTTTATTTTTATTAGAGATGGGTATTCCTTTGCCATTTAAATATCGTAGGTGTGTGGATTCAGCAAAATAATCCAATATAGTCCAGTAGTTCATAATAGTAATGGATTATCCATAAGACTGACAATGTCAGAAGTTGTTGACTTGAGCCTTTCACAGCTCAGCATATTCTTTTATAAAATCTGAACTGAACAGTCTGGAAAACACAGAACAAAGTTTAGTTTTATTTTCAGAAATTCCCAATTACTTCTCTCATTTTTTAAGAAATAAAAATGCTTAAATATATTGCCAGAATGTTCCTGTTTTTTTTTACGTTTTTCAGTATTCATCAATCCTCTGGCAAAATTTTCCTGTGCTTCAATAAATGTACTTATTTCTAAATTATCTATAAAATCACACAAACCTGGTCATATTAAAACAAGGAGTTAATCTAGAATGAATGTTAAAAGATCATGTCTGTGTTACATTTAGCTGCCTGTTAGTTTTACTGGACAATTAATGTACCCATGAGGGCACGTAAGATAACTCAGTGGACTAAGCACCTGCATAGATAAGGTGCAGACACTGGGATCCAATCCCCAGATCCATGTGCTGCACCAGCCAGGCCCAGGAGCTCACTGAGCCAGCCAAGCCAGCTACTGAGACCAGGCATGATGGCACACCCTTGTAATCCCAGCTGTGGGGAGGCTGAAAACAGGTAGATCACTAGGAGTCCCAGCTGCATAGTGAGACCTGGTACCAATTACGAAAGAAAGAAAGAAAGAAAGAAAGAAAGAAAGAAAGAAAGAAAGAAAGAAAGAAAGAAAGAAAGAAAGAAAGAAAGAAAGAAAAGAAAGAAAGAAAAGAAAGAAGGAAAGAAAATTCCCCTGAAAGAGAAATCTGAACTGCATTTGCAAAGAAGGAATTTGGAGCATTGTGTTACTACTTTTAAAAAATACTTTCCTAGTTTAGGTTGAAGTGTAAAGCAAGCATGGAATATTGTTTGTGTAGACAGATACCTTAAAACAATGTTCCAAGGAGTGGAATGCCTTCCTTAGAAAAATCTGAACTATTTCATTTGTTTTAGATAATGACTCCAAAGATTGGAGCTATGATAGGGATAATAATTATTGCAAAATTTATTTCTAAGTAATTACATACATAGCTTGTAATGAAACTATCACCTGTTACTATATTTTGTTCACATTTTATAACATATTTTTAACTTTGCAGTAGTTGAGGAAAATGTCTTCCTTTCTTTGCATAAAATAAAATCTCCTCAATGGCAATTTGTCATGCTCTTCTTGTGTTTATAGACAAGTCCTATATTTTTAAAACATGTTCCATTTTATTTTGTTGCACATTATCCATTGACAGTGTAATTATTTGAATTCACTCCACAAAGCATCTACCTTTTTCTATTTTAACAGTCGAACTATAATGAATTCTCTGCATCTCTAATCTCAGTAAATGGCCATTTTTAATTAAGAATTCATAATTTCTCAGGGATGCTAGGAATACCTATTAAATTTTTATATTTCTAAATGTATACCAACAAAAATATAACAGAACAAAAATATATGATCGACTTTGATTAGAAAAAGAGAGTTGGTAAAGTGGAAGATGAGTTAAATATATTATCCAAGATTAAAATATGAGTATATTTATTTTATCCTCCACTGCCGAAGAGACTAACAAACATTGAAGATCAACAGAGGCAAAATCCTGACAACAGGAACGGAGATAGGTCAACAGACAACTAGACTGCGCCTTTTAGGAGGTGATGGTAGGATAGGAATGGGGTTAGGAGATATTTTGGAAGCATGTTATCAGAGGAGAGAAGATCAAGCCTTTGGCCTCCTCTGCCAATCCAAATAGAAAAAGCTTATCTCCTGTTAGCCTTTCATACTTCATAACACCACTGTGGTTTGTCTGCAAAGCCAAGAAGAGCTAGAACATACATCCATGTGCTTACTCTATGCCTAATCATATCAAGAAGCTTCTGCTCTCAGACGCAGTTTACAATGGAGACAAATATTCAAGAGACTTGCTGAGTGTCTCACGGTACACATGAGCAGCATTCAACCTAATTTTGTGCATTAAGACTTTATATCATAAATAACTTTCCTCTTTCACCTTTCTTCATTGAAAACAAGTCTAGCTGGCTGAGATTACATTAACAAGAACGGATATTTTGAAAGAAATTGTCCAAATTTGATTCCAAAATTGAAACAAATTACGATCAATATTAAGCTTAGAATTTACTTTCAAATATTGTGTGATTTATATCAATAGGATTTGATGTATAAAGATATTTTAAAACTGGATGCATTTTCAGTTAATAATGATATATTGAGATTGCCTTTGAACAGTGCTCCAGATTTTATCAACACTTGAGTAAAATTTATGTTTAATTACAGACATTGTATTGTACAATAACTTAGCTTCTTGAGAAGCTTGGAACATTTCAGCATCCAAAGTGCACAGAAGACATAAGGGTCCCATAATAAAACTGTAATGGTTGGTTAGTGCCAAGTTGTAAAAATCTTTAGAAAACATATAAAGATATTTGTAATCCATTTAAAGGATATTTCAGGGCCATCTAGGGATATTAAGTCTTGGACTAGCAATATATGATTATGCCTCACTAGCTCATAAACTGCAAGAGGGCATTGACCATGTGCATTGCTCACCCTCTTATGTCTAGCCTTTCGCCGAAAGTTACTAAATGTATAAAATCAGTTGATAACACAGAGGAAGCTAGATAGAAAATAATAATAGTATGTCTTAAACAGAAGGAAAGGCTGACCTAAATCGGTACAGTGTTTTCAAGAGAAAGGAACTAACAAAGAGATCTTTATGGTGTATATTACTCATATTGATTCAGGTTTCCAGACATATCCCCTTTCATTTACAGATTGTTTTTGCCTCTTTTTCTGCCATATCTATTTCACTTGTGATAAGAAAAAAAAAATCACTGAGTTCAAATCTGGATTAACCTCTTTCTTTCTTGCTGTGTAGGAGACAGCGAGTGTGTACATTTTTTTTCAGTCTTATTTTCTCCATTTTTGAGATCAGAAAAAAAAGCTCAAAGGTCTTTCGTGAGGATTATCTGAACGCAAGAAATGTTCAAGAAGGTGGAGCGCAGGAATTCAACAGTTTGCTTGACCTGAATTTAATGTATTATGAGAACAGCATGTCTTTACCTGTAGTCCGCACAAAACTCTTCTGAAAATAAGCATATTTTTACAGAGGTATTCTTGTATGTGTAACATTAAGTATGCTTAGTGAAATCCTTGAAACATAAAGTAATGTTAACTACTATGAAAGTTTGCAACTGTGGAATAGGGGAAGTTAAAAAGTCATATCACTTATAAAATATGGATTGATGTATTTAAAGTTTTGAAAAATTAACTAGTACTGACATTAGACAGTGATGAGCCTCAACTTTTTACAAATAAAACAGGCAGAGATATATCGAACGCAAGTGTTTATGGGGCAGATTAAATGTATATGCTTTACTGTAGAGTTGATTAAAAATCAAGGTTATATTTTTTATGTTTCAAGATTTTATATATTAGATTATTGTTTTCAAAATCATATCATGCACTTTGCAAGATGCTACTTCATAAACTTTAATGTTTTTCCTACTAACATTATTTACTGATGGCTCCACTTGAAATTATCTCTAGGGCAATGATGCCAACTCAGATGGGTCCACTGAAATTGCATCATGTTCGACTGAGTTGTGGCTATCAATAAGTCAGTCTTAGAAGACTCCAAAGGGATTACACAGAAGTATTTTAATGTTAGGCAGGAAGAAAGGTAGGGCTTGAAGGAATCTGACCACCACCTCCATAGCAGTGACCAAGCCAACCTCCCCGCTCCCCGATACATCTGTATTCAGTGATTCATAACATTATCAAGCCTGCTGCTGATAGCAACCATTGCTATCTGTGCTTATCCAGACCTCCTTCGGCATCCATTAGCCCTTATGTGCTCTCAGGCCTTGTCCTCTGCAGGTAGGCATGATCCCCTTTCACTGAGCTGCCTCCCCACTTGTCCTCATTTGTCCCCATCACCTGGACAAGAGGATCTACTCTGGTCAATGTGCCAGGGCAAGCCCTTCCATTTATTCTGGCATAACCCTGCCCAATTGAGCGCAGACTCTTTGTCGGTTCTCCTTTTTCCCAATAGAGGTACAGATGCCTTTTCAACATGTTAATTTCATTTTCTTTGGTTACATATACAGCAGTCAAAGTGCTGAACAGTGCAGAAGTTCAATTTTAGTTTTTTGAGAAAACTTTCTGGACCAGGGAGATGGCTCAGTGGAATAAGTGCTTCCTTCGCAAGCGCAATGGCCTGAGTTCAATCTCTGGTTCTGGGAGGGAAAAAGAAATTAGTGTTTCTTAAAAAAAAAAAGAAAACTTCCTACAGTTCTACATGTGAGACATACTAATTGATCTTGCCATCAACACAGCACCAGAGTGCTTCTTTTTTTAAATCCTCACTTCAGTGTTTGCCATCTTTTGTCATGATGATAGTAGCCATTCTTGCTGTTCAAGGCAGCATCTCATGGGCATTGATCTATATTTCCTTGGCAACTAATGACAGCTAACATTTCTTTTCCTATGTCATTTTGTCATTTGTATGTCTTTGCACAAACATGTGTTTATGTCCTTAGCAAGTTTACTATTGAGTTATTTGAAATCCTTATCAATTTCGAATAGTAACTTCTTGCCAGATACATAGTTTACCAATATCTTCTCACGTTGTGTAAGTTGGGTCTTTCCCCTGTTTCTCGGTTCCCTTGCTGTACAGAATTGTTCTGCTTTACAGTATATCCATAGTATGGAATCAAACTAAATGCTCATTAGTAAAAAAATACATATATAATGTGCCACATTTCCATGAAAATAAGACCTAACTATAGATTAAAAATGCCAGCCGCATTCAGCCTATCTTTCCTTTACCATTACAGAGCACACAGTAGTGAAGCATAATCTTATGAATGACACTGGCTATGGTAACTCTAAGGTATTAATTTCAACTGAAATTATTATTTCAATTAAGAAACTATTATTTCTAGTTAAGTCTTATTTGAGGTGAATATAGAATATACGCACTCAAAAATGTATGCATAACTCAACAGTTACCTGAGTAACTTTCATAAGCGTATGAAAGTTTGGAATCTTGGAAGCTAATACCCACCACTTTGAATACCTCTTATGATTGTAAAGACCCAAGGTAATTTGTATTAATCTCATGACCTCGCAATACTTATAACAATGTTTTTTCCTGTTATACATTTTTGTCAGACCCTGTGTCTCTTCTGCTCTTTCTCTGTGTGTGTCTATCTCTCTCTGTCTGTGTCTCGCTTCTCTCCTCCCTCCTCTCTCTCTCTCTTTCTCTCTCTCTCTCTCTCTCTCTCTCTCTCTCTCTGCCAAGAGAGACTATTCAGTTACAAAATAGCACAACTTTCTGTCTTTTTTCATATTTACAGCAACATGGATAGATCTGTAGGGCACAATGTCCAGGAAAATATTGCATAAATTATGTCACATGCCATATAATCTCAGCAGCAGCAGGCCAGCCAATAGCTGGAGAGGAGGTGGGGTAAAAGGAACCCTTCTCCACTATTGGTGGGAGTGCACACTGGTACAAGCATTATGGAAATTAGTATGGAGATCCCTCAAAAAGCTAGAACTGGAGGTTCCTTTTAACCCAGATGTTACCTTCACAGGTATTTTTTTCAAAAGAACTAAAATCATCATGCCACAATGATGTATGTACACTCATGTTTACCACAGCATAATCTGTCACACATAAATCTTGGAAACAACCCAAATGCCCATCAACTGAGGAATGGTTAAAAAAGATGTGGGATTTTGACACAATGGAGCATTACTCAGCTATAAAAACAGACAAATTCAAGGCTTTTATCAATAAACAGATGCAACTAGAGACTGTATTAGTAAGTGGAATAAACCAAACCCGCATGTGCAAACATTATATTGTCTTAGTAGTGTGAAAACCTGAAAAAGTAAATGCAATCTGAAAGGCACAACAGATACTGCAGAAGAGAAAGAATTTGTTCAGCAAGAAGAACAAACTGGGATGAGGGAAAGGACAAAAAAAGGTGAAAAGATATATTTATAATCGTGCTGCTAATTTCTGTTGGTTTTTTGAAATGCATAGTTAATGCTTAACAACACTCATTCTTTTCTTTTATATTTCTTATACCTTTTTTTTTTTTTTACCAATTTTTCAGGTTTATATCTGGTAACCTAAACAACTTACTGGAAGATAACATACGCAGTACAATAACCAATATTGAATTTCTGTTACTTTGTTCAATGAAATTTTGTATTATTTCTAATGCTTTTTTAAAAAAAAAAATTTTTCAATCTTTAAAATAAATTAAACTTTTCTTTAAAAAATTGGTCTACATGTTGAAAGAAGAAGAGTAGCTGCAAGCCTAAAGAGCATAGCAGAGGGAGAGATGAAAGGCAGCCAATAAATAGGCAGAACTCACTGTCCTGTGGTGAGATCAGACTGGCATTTTATGGTACAGCTATGTGGATGCAATTTGAAACTCAAAGCAATCCCAAGAGAAATTTAAATGTGTTCACCATGAAAAGATAAAATTGTAAACTGATGAAACAGTAGTTACCCTGATTTGATCATTGATCAATAGATGACTGGATCAAAGCATTAAGTTTTAACTTACACGTATAAATAAATGTTATACATAAAAATCTTAAACAAGTTATTTGTCCTAAAACTTTATTAGAAGTGAATTTAGCTTTTGTGTTCATGCAGCATTGTTTTCATAATTTTTATGCTTTTATATTAAAAACCATATCTGAAAATATAAAATTACTTTCTGTAAAATAAGATTAAATCTACACTACAGATCCATTTTCAACTCTAACCTCTCTGGTAGTTTTCATTTCTTCAGTTAATTCTATCAACCAGTTAATTTTTTTTTTTTTCTGAGAACAGAAGGTTGTCCAAAAAGTAAATGTTTGATAAATTATAGTACCTGTAATCCCAGCACTCGGGAGGCTGAGGCAGGAGGATTGTTGTGAGTTTGAGACCAGCCTGAGCTACAAAGTGAGCTTAAGGCTATCCTAAACTGCATAGTGAGTCTCAAAAAAGACAAATAAATAAATAAATTATAGTATTCTCTCTGGTTTCACTCAAGAAAGTATTTTAATGTTCCTATTTTTTTATCCTAACGCATATTCACATTACACACATTACCAAATTTTATTTGAGTAATTTTTCCAAATTCAAATTTGATCACCAAGTGCCACAGTGAGACACATATGTTATATTAGTCTTTCCCTCTCCAGGTGACACAGGGGCACCAACGACATAATAAGTTCAGTTTCTCTTGAACACCCCACTACACTAAGGTAAAGTGGAATTCCAGGACTTAGGCAAGTTCTTTCTTTCTTTCTCCTTCCTTCCTTCATTCCCTCCCTCCTTCCTTCCATCCCTTTTTTTTCCCAGAACCAGGGATTGAACTCAGACCCTTGCATTTGACAGAGAAGTGCTTATTCCACTGTGCCATCTCCCTGGCCCCTGAAGTTTGTGGTTTCTATACTGGCTGCTGCAATTGCTTTAAGTAACAGTGACAATAGAGTCATGCTTTAGAGAACCCTCATGAGTTTTGTTTCCCCTTTGACTCTTACACACTGCTCACTATGGGATTAATGCATATGGCTAGCGGGTTGAGCACTAAACAATGGAATTTGGCCAAGGAGATAATGAGATAAAAATCTCATCTTGTACTCCCAGTCTTGTAATCCTGCATGGGACTGGTCCCCATACAAGAGTGGATATCCGAGTTTCTAACTCAGTGAGGCTGGCTGCATCTCTGTAAAACAAATCCTAATTTAGGGTTTCATTCATTGCTATTTTGCTAATGACCTTTTAATGAATACCCTATTTACTTTTCACATATAGAACCAAACAGAAAGAGTCCAGAAAGTAGGTCAGTAAAGGTGGGGAGAGCAGAACAAGGTTAGGACATTATAGAATCCGAAAACCTTTGGCAAAATTCACGTTCACTTCCAAACCCCACCAAGCCTCTTTTTAGGCACCACTTGGGATCAGTAAACATCAATGTAGACCAGAAGGATCTGGCACAAGCATCCTCACTTTTAGTTACTCCCTCTCTCAGCATCCAAGGTACCCCAGAGTCCACTCTCTGGAGTAACTAAAACTAGCAAAATTTCTTAGGGCCAAAATTTGGTATGGAACAAGTACTATGTTCATATGGCTATTGCAAAAATAAAATTGTCATAATTTTGTCATATAAAATCAGTGATTACTTCTCTTGTACATCTAGACACAGTAAGTCTCACCTCAGTTACACTGGGTTCAACATATCTATAGAACTGGTGGTTATTAATGAAGCCTCCAAAAAGCAGTAGATGTACTTAGCTATTCTAGTTTCTGGAGGCTGCCTAGACTTCCTGGCTCATGATTCTTTCTTGAAATCATGTATACTTCTGTCTTCCATTGTCACAATTGTTATTTCTTCCTTGGTCTTATTGTTACTCTTTTATATGAAACCTTCTGATTATATTTAAGACACACCTGAATACTATAGGTTCATCTCTCCATCTTAAAATCTATAAGTGAGTCACATCCATACATCTCCTTTGACATATCAGAACACACTGACGTGTTCCAGGAATTGGGATTTTAGAGGGTCGTTGTTCAGTCTATTACAAAGCATCCAACATCCAGATATAGTATAATGTGGCTTGTATAGCGGTAGATAAAACTGACCCTTCTTTTACAAGCAGCAAAGGACTCTGTCGAACTCTTTTTTTTTTTTTTTAGCCCTAATAAAACACTGGCTGCCTCACCACAGCTCTGATAGAATTTTTCTTTTGTCCACTGGGAAAAAAGGCTGAAGAACTCAGGCTAAAAACTCTGATATTTCTTTGCTACCATGGAGTAAGATTTAGACCTACCCAGCAATTCTGTTTCTCTCTGATGGAGTTTTGCTCTCCTCTCTCTTATTCCAGATCCAGGGTCTTTTCCATGTTCTCTATAGCAGAATTTATTGTATGAAAATTTGGGATTTGCATATCTGTGTTCTGGACATCATTTATTTATTCTTGTATTCACTCATTTCTAAGATAGATATAGTACATAAATCTTAAAATGAATTATAAGTAACTAAGACACAAGGAAACAGTATTCATAACATGCTGTAAGATTTGTGCTTTAGCTTTCTTTTTTTATGTTTCATTAAGAAATAAGAAGGAAGCAAAAGATTTAAGGACAGAAGGATTTCACTGGTAGGCACCTTTTTGTTTCGTCTTCTATAAAATCTTCCAGAAGAGTTATTCAGGCTTTTCAGATTTGAAAATTAAGGCCTAGAAATTAAGTAATTTGTCCAAGATCATTTGCAGATCATAGATAAATCTGGAAATCTTTGGGTTCACAGTGATGATTGTCTGATTCTTTTTTTTTTTTTTTTAATGTATTTAGTACAAGGTCTATATAAGACTGATCTCTCAGTTCAGAGATCACACTTGTACTGATTCTTCTGTTTTCAGCCTCCCTACTGCTGGGATCACAGGCAGGCACCACTATGCCCAGTCTCCCTTATCTGATTCTTAAAACCATATTCCTGTGACATTTCATTCTTATTAATCAGTAATGTCCTATTTATGTAGAATTTATTCATCAGATTTTCTAGATTTTCCTGCTGTTTGGTCAAAGTGTTCCTCTGTTCACTCAAAATAGCGCATGCTGATTATTTCCATCCTGCCTGTTGCTTTGTTTTGCTGTATTTTGTTTATCGCATACCCCAGCGCCCACCACTGCTTCCAGGATGTAGCACAGTTGCTTCCTGGGGCCAGCAGAGCCCTGCAGGCTTTAACACAGGAAGGAGTCTGTGCTTGAGCTCTCCCCCTTCCCTCCCTGTGGAAATTCTGGCTGCTCCAGGATGTGTTTATTCAGGCAAGCCTTTCTACCCCACAGGGAAGAAAATAAGCCTCATTAAATCCTGAAGAGTACTTAGTACTGCTTGGATAATGTTTTTTGTTTTTGTTTTATTTTGTTTTTCCTTTTAAAAGATAATTCAGTCTTGAATATTGGGGGTTGGGGGGAATCTGTACTGGCATGTACAATTCTCCTGAGTGAAGCGCTGAAAATCCCCAAATTTGAAGGAAGGCCAAACAAGTAGAATCTGGCTTGGGAAGGAAGCATGGCTACGAATAAGGCTCATCCTCATTACTGGTGAATTTATCATTTGTCGCTGAGGTCTGATTTTCAAATTTGGAGTCCAGTCATGTTCTGAGGCAGGCTCTTGTACGTTCCAGATCGCTCTTGACTTCCCTCCCTGCTTCTGAGGTCAGCACACACAGCTCCTCTCTCATCTTACAGGGGCGAGAATGAATTCTCACTCAAGTGTTCTCACTCTTTGTGATGCATTTCGAGCTAACACGCTTTTATCTTTTAAATAACCACACGGTATCATGTGTAGCCCACCAGCTGTCACAGAGCCACACAAGCAGAACAAACGCTGGCTAATCTCGATGATCGATCACTGTTAACTACTTAAAAGTACTGACAATTGATAGCAATTACTTCAACAAGATTCTGTTTGGATTTTGGGCATAGATGGGTTCAAGAAATATTCTAAGTCTTCCATCGGTCTAATGTTTAAAGTTTCTGTGAAATGCATCTTCATTTCTTTACATTTTTACACATAACAGGCAGATAATTTTGAAAGTTTTTTTGTGGTTTTTGAGCAGCTTTTAATTTAACTCTACAAGATGTAAAAAAATTTTCAAAAAGAACTATTTTCTGGAAAGATTTGTGTCCTAAATGGAATTAAATAATTAAAATTAAAGACTGTGCTAAATTTTATTTTATTTAATATTATGAATACTATATGCTCCTTAATGTTTAAAAATTATCAGTTACAACTATGTGAACAATTTATATAACTAACAATGTTTTAACATCTAACCCATTAGTATGGAAAAAATTGTTATGCAGTATTTTAGACGTGCTGATTCAAAATGTCCATTATAAAATTATTAAAGAAACATACCTTGGGCTGGCCAAATAGCTCAGCAGATTAAAGCGCCTGTAAGCTGGCACAGGGGCTGGGGTTTCCCCGGGGGCCTGCTGTGCCGGGCCCGCCCCCTGAGCACACTGAAACAGAGGTTCATACATGCTATGGAGGTGCGTAACTGTTATCCCAGCACTTGGGAGGCTGTAAACAGGAAAATCACTATGAGCCCAATCTAGTAGAAAGACCCTGAACACCCTGTAGACCGTTTCCTAAAAAAACTAAAAAAAAAAAGGAGACATACCTTTCTCCAAGGGAATGATGGCATGATGGCAGAAACCTGTAAATTTGGTACACAGTGCCTGATAGAGAATGACTGTAGCCCCGCCTTGGCAAATGAGTAACTTAGCAAGATCCTATGCCCCCAAAATAAATAAATAAATAAATAAATTTAAAGATCTAGAATGTGTCTCAATGTGAAGGTCTTAGCTTTAATTGCCAGTACAACAAGCATATATCAATATGTACCTTGCTATGATAATTACATTACCTTTCAATAGTTTCTCTTAAAGATAGTGAAGTTTCTTCTCAACTACTTGTGAATAAAGTTAGAAATTCCACAGTTTTGCAAAATGAAATATTTATTACTGAGAATTTTACCACCTAAAGCACAAAACAAATCCCTATGTATCATCTAAAATCCTCATCGTCTAAATACTCAAATATTAAAATAAATGTAACAGGCATAGATAGATCTCGATGTCATGTTTTCATATATTTTAATCTATGTTTCAGTCTACCACATCAGTTATGCATGAGTTCAGTGTTACTAGGAAAATATCACTGGAGGAGACATTTTGTTTATTTCTGGAATTTTATCTAAAATGTAGATGTATGACCTAGGCACAAACACTAGGCTGTTGAGATTAAATCCAAAATTTGAGGTATCATAAAGAATTCTATTAATCAATAAAATAGGCACTTGGTAAAATTTGAATTCCAATAGGATAAGCTACTAACAAAAATTTTAAATGCCACCCATTTAAATTAGACAATTGTAAAATATTTCCCTAGCTTAGTCATGGTAACATCATAGAATTAATGATATCACATTTTACTACCAGTTCAAAAATGACAGACAAATATAAAATGATCCCTTTATTTTATAGCTTCATTAAAGCCAATCACACCTGAAGCTTTCTAACACCCAAGTAACATAATAACCAATAGAGACTTACTAGAAAAAATACATCTGCTTTATGCGAACGAGAAGAAACTCAGTAACTATGCTACCCAAACATTTATGCTACCTGCATTCAGCAGATTTTTTTGCAATTAAAAATGGCTGCCCAGAGCTGGGCGTGGTGGCGCAGGTCTATAATCCCAGCACTCGAGAGGCTGAGGCAGGAGGATTGCTGTGAGTTCGAGATCAGCCTGAGCTACAAAGTGAGCTTAAGGCCATCCTGAACTGCATAGTGAGACCCTGTCTCAAAAAGACAAAAAAAAAAAGAAAAAAAAAAAAAAAAAATGGCTGCCCAGGTTGTAAATTGAGACATCTTTGTTTCCGTAGCAGAGCAAATGGAACTTCACAGCAGCAACCATGACAACAAAAGCATGTTATCAACATCACAGATGATAGCTACAATGTTACTAATTCTTACTAACTCAGCAAGAGACAATAGCTAAATATCAGAAATTATGTGGGAGGTGTTGACCTGTGTATATCTTCAATTGGCCAAAATGGAGTATTTATGCCATGGTTTGGCAAATACTATTAAAAATCTCAGCTTTTCCCCACTTGAGGTGGAGCTTGTCATTGGCTATACTCCTTCTCTTACTTCCCTATAAGCCATTTTTCCACTTCCACGTATGGATGTCATGATATGTTTATGGTATAACAGATGCAGAAAACAGTTTTGATCAAAAGAAAAATATTTTTAATGCTTAGTACAACAGATGTTCAAAGACAGCTCTGGAGGAAACATCAGTGCCATCGGAATGACTGGTTGCCATATGCAGATGGAAAATTGCTACTTAATAGTTTCTGGGAGAAGGACAGTGTAAACTATTATAGTATTTAAAATTAAATGATGTTTGCATACTCAAAACTGATGTCGTTTTTAGAAGTTCCTTAATTCACTAATTATGATGATTTATTCCAGGAATTATTAAAAGGTAATAAAAATGAGTTTTTTAATGAAAGCTTCAAAGTTCATTATTTAAATTTTTCATATAGGGCCACATAATTTAAATTTTAAAAATGTAAAATGTATATCTATAAGTCAAAACAAAAGAGCATACCAAAGACTCAGGAAATAGGAGAATCTGCATTGTAACATCTTGTAACTGGTGTCCCAAATTTTCTGATCAAGGAGATTATGGGGCCACAGAGAAATGTGATTGATGATGCAGAGTGTGCCTAAGGAGAGTCGCATGGAGAGAAAACTTTCAGGCTTTCACAGAGAGCAAATTGGTCAGGCAATGGCCGTGACTCATCCAGATGGCTGACACTGACAAAGGATGTACAAACTGTGGTACAGGGTTTCAGGGTTAATCCTGAGAGGATTTGACTGACCTTATCAGACACAAAACTTACATTTCTTGTTACGTACGTCTTGCTTCATCTTGGTCTTAACCATCCAGCAGAAAAGGCTCAAGTCAACAACTTCTGACATTGCCAGTCCTGCAGATAACCATATACTATTATGGAATATATTGGACTATATTGGAATACTACTGGGCTACTGAACTATATTGGGATATTTTGCTGAATTCATGCACCTACAATATTTAAATGGCAATGGAACACCTATCTCTGACAAATCTAAACAAAAAAGGGGGATACAATAAAGGAACATTTTGTATGTGTGTATACACAAAATAGGATAGCTATACAGCTACTTTCTCTTAATTCAATGAAAGATTTGTACTAATAATGTTTGTGGGCAGGATATCATGTCTGCATCTTGTACAATGAATAAGCACTAAGAAGACAACAATATGCAATGCATTAATTATTGAAACTATTCTAATAATTGGTTTTGAAACTGTCTTATTGCTATTTGTTTCTCAATAAAATTGTTAGGAAAAAAAAGCCTGGCCAAGTAGCTCAACAGATTAAAGTGCCTGCAAGCAGGCACAAGGGCCAGGGGTTCAATCCCCAGACCTGCTGTGCCAGCCCTGCTCCTGGGATGTGTTAAAACAGCAATTGAGACTAGGCGTGGTAATGTGTGCCTGTAATCTCAGCACTTGGGAGGCTGTAAACAGGTGGATTAGTATGAGTCCAATCTAGTAGTGAGACCCTGAACACCCTGTGGACCCTTCCCTAAAAAATACAAACAATAAAAAAATGAAAAATGAGGAAAAAAACAAAAATGATATTATCATCCACTCTCATCTGATGCCTTAGTTAAACTGGTTTAGAAGAGTCTGATTAGAGGTGGGCATGGTGGTGCATGCCTGTAATCCCAGCACTTGGGAGGCTGAGACAGGAGGACTGTTGTGAGTTTGAGACCAGCCTGAGCTACAAAGTGAGCTTAAGGCCAGCCTGAACTGCATAGTGAGACCCTGAGACCCTGTCTAAATAAAGACAAAAAAAAAAGAGCCTGAATATTAAAAAACACATACTCTCTTAATATGTGTTTCTCTATTTTACACAAAAATGGCATGTTTTAATAACTTAAATAATTTATCCACAGTTTCCACAAAAACCACTACTTTCTCAGGGTTCTGACTACAGTGGGGGTAAAGAGTACTATTTAGAGACAACTCACCTGGGTCCCCCTCCTGTGCCTCTGTCAGACAGGAGCTTTCTTTTCCCCCAGTAAATATGTTCTGCTCATAACCTCCATTTGTTCCTAAAGTTCATTCTTCGGTTTTAGAGAAAACTTGTCCAGGTCAGGTCAGGAGTTCATTTTTCCCTATGTCAGTTGGAGTTTCCCTGTGTCATTTGGAGGTCACCCACCTGAGATCAGTTTTTCTATCATTTGGAGGCTTTCACCAAGATGACTGTAGGGAAGAACCTCCACCTGCTCTGGAGAGGGCTACTCAGGGGACGCCTGGGTGGAGGAATCAATCAGAAAGAAGGTAAGGACACCAAAAACGTAATTTCTATTGAATTCCAGGTTATCTCACAGTCAAAGTATCTTACTTATTTAGAGTGTTCATTAGGCACTGGAAGAAGTTTGATACTTATATGCTGAAAAAGCTGTTTAACACAAATGGAATGCAGAGGAAAGTATCAATTATGATGCCATTTTATAAGTAGAAAGATGATGTAAAAAGGAAAATGATAAAAATGTCTTATGCTCAGATTTGGTTTGCATTAAAAAGGTTCTTGTTATTTAAGTTTTGAAATGCAGATATGAGCGAGAGTAGAACCAGGTAGTTCAGCCCCACCCACCATTGCTAAAAGTAAGGTTTTCCTTATTTGCCTTTCTAATCTAGAGGATGTGGACTTCTAAAACAGCTGTAATCCAGGCCTCTACAAGACTACACCCATTCTTAGCCAGTTTATGCAAGCCTTTCAAGGACAATATCCATTAAAAAAAGAAGACAGTTTAGAAGTTTCAGAGTTCATTTGCCTTTTCTTTGACCTGAAACAAATAAAGTCAGATCTTAAAAGACCTTGACATGACTCTGGCAAGTACAATGGTGTCTTTAGAGGACTTACTCAGACTTATAAATGTTAACCTTAAACGAAGCTTTAACTTCTATTGAAAGGCAGACAGCATTACAAGCTGTCATTGCACTTGTAAATAAATAGCATATTGTTAATTTTAAATAGCCAAGAGATCACCAACCAGTGGAACCACCTGTTCCCTGTGGAGCTCAAACAGTCAAATCCCTGGAGGCCTGACAGACAGGGAGGAAACTAGAAAAATACATTTTCTTTCCAGTGTATATTCTTAAAGGTCCCAGAACTAAAACCAAGCCTTGTTATTAAATTTCAACTATTTACTAGGAGAAAAATAAACACCTCTCTGATTTCTTAGAATATTTAATAGTGGCACTGGTAAAGCACACTTTGTGAGATGTTAATTCAAAAAAGGGACAGATGACTCTTACAGATAAGTTCATTACTCAGTCAGCTTCAGATATTAGAAAAGAGCACTTGATATTTTATAGGACACTAAGAAAACAATTTCCTATAATCAGAACTGGAAGAAAAACCAAGGAGAGAAAGCAAAGAAATAAAAAATGGTTGCCATTTTTGTGGCCTTAAAACAGACCCTAAGTCTGATTCTCTGGGCTCCCAAGAAGCACTTGATGACAATGTGGTTCACCTGCTAATGAGGTTCATCAACTACTGTTGTCAGAAGCCCAGGGCAGCATAAGAGGGACTGCCTTAAGAAGCCAACAAGCCATGACTGCCAAGGCAGCCGCTACAAGTGAGACTGCACTCTGAGATGGAAGCCCCAGAGCTTAGACTCAGATTCCCAGGTGATCCAGTAGAACTGAAGTGCCCTGGGCCTGCCTCCTCCCTCTGGCTTGACTGTTATCTCTACCTGCCATTTCCATGGAGGAGTCCTGAGTAATCATGACTAAAGGAAAAAAAAACCCAGCCTATTGCTAGAAATTGGCCAAGGTCTCTTCCTCCTTCTCCAGCCCTGATCTTCCTTCCAGTCATTCACCTCAATAAAAATAGACTTTAGGAGACATCTTGCTTTAACTGTAACTGAGATAATACAATACATTCAGGTTGCTAGATAATCAAACTTACGCTGACTAGTTTTTACAAATGTAGTATATAATGTTGTTCATGTACAAGGACCTAACAAGTATTACATTGGTTTAATCTGACTAAATGCTGTGTATTTCATGATAAGTATATGAGTTAATCTGTTTGATTTCTGATGTAACTCAGGTATTTCATGCTCATGGTTAATACAGGTGTGATATCTCTTAACTAAAGCTAGAGAGACTTATAACAACTGTCAGACTCCTTAAATAAAGAAATCTAAGAGCGCTAGTGAGTTACTATTGCTAGGTCTCAAAAAAGTTTATAAATGTACTTGTTAGCTCTAATGCTCATGTTTTGATTTTATGTGCTCTAATTTCTCAGAAGAAAATAGTCTTTCCTAGAAGATACCAAAACCTATGTAGTCATGCAGGTAAAATCTAAAACCAAAAAGTTATTATCTTGCTCAGTGTACCCCAGGTATCTGACAAAGCTGAAGAAGAGAAGAGTTTGCAGGAATAAATTGGTCTCAGTTGAGGTGTTTTATAGTAGAAAGGATACAGAACGGAATTATCAATAAAAATGATAATGGTGATACTAGCAGCCTACAGGAATTAAGGCCAGTCAGGAAACAGAAAAACGGTATGTTTTCCTAGATCCAGACAGAGAGAAGGGACATTTAAAGCAGAAATGTCCAAAGTTGCTAGAGAAGGAAAAAGAAAGTGTTTATGACAGAGTCAGAGGATGTTTCAGATTGAGGTGGTCATCGGTCTTCCCTTCTCAGCCTGATGAAACCCATGTTAACAGTCAATATAAGGAAAAATCCTGTTAAACTTTTAATAGCTGTTCATGCAGGTTTGTCAGTAGTTACCCAGCCAAAGGCCCCACTTGCCAACCAAAAAGTACCCAGTGTTTTTCATAGGTCTGGCAACTCATGTGCCCCAGTAATAATAGGATTGGCCAGTTTATTTGAGATAATACTCAATGGCCATGAAAGATAAAAGAGATAAAAACTCACATTTATAAGAAATATCTATCAATGGACCTACAAAAGTTCTAACTGTCTTTTTCATAATTATCCTGTTATGATTATTTGACCCATGTGTGTTTGTTTCTTTGGCTTTGTCTCCTCCAGATTCAAAGCTAAAAGTCTAACCAAGATGAAAATGCCTGGTGTCTACTGAGAGCCTTTACATAGAACCTCTGGAGAGTATCTCTAATTGCTGGTCAACAACTACAACACCTTTCAGTCTGAAAAAGCCAGAGTGGTCATTGCCCATGGTTCCCTCATGGTGGTTCATGTTACTTTTTCAGTGGGGGGAATGTTGTAGGTAGTTGAATTAGACAGAAGTATTATATCCAGTCAGACAGGACCAGGCCCTAAAGAAGACAAGATGGAAGGCAAGGTGGTTTTGTAACTTGGAAGAGACAGACACTTCCCTATCGACCACACCTCAAGACAAAAGAGGAATCAAATACAGCTACATATTTCCCTAGGATGGGCATCAGGCATTGATATTCTAAATAGGAATCAATTACCTTGAAAGAACCCAAATGAGTCACTATCCCAGCCCCCAACAGGAAGAGAGCCTGTCCTTATTCATAACCACTTGCCACATTACTCCCTTCTCCATTTGGTACTGATTTAATCAATTTGGCCTGAGCAATGGTGCTTATAATCTCATTGGTTGACCATAGTATTGTCCCACCTCATGCCCACCTTAGCAAGTTCCCATGTTTTCTCCGCTACCTTAGGCCTGCCTCACCACATGATTTTCCTATATAAAAGACTCTGGAAGAGATAGCTCCCCGGGGACTACACACTTAGGTCCCCCTCCTGTCCCTATGTGAGACAGGAGCATTCTTTCCCCAAAGAAATCTATTCTGCTCATAATAAAAAAAAATAAAAAATAAAGATTAATATTCATTGTGGAAAATTTTCTTTTTCAATTCTTAATAGTTCACTTAAAGCCGGGTCTGGTGGCACAGGCCTATAATCCCAGCATTTGGCAGGCTGAGGCAGCAGGATTGTTGTGAGTTCGAGACCAGCCTGAGCTACAAAGTGAGCTTAAGGCCAACCTGAACTGCATAGTGAGACCCTGCCTCAAAAAGAAAAAAAAAAAAAAAATCCACTTAGCTACTTTTAAATTCCAATATAGCTTTTCTTCTACCATGAAATAATTTCCTGCTGATAACATGGATTTCTTTTTAAATTGGAAGAATCTTATTTTTTTTTTTTTACATTTACTTTATTTTATTGAAGAACAAATAGCAATGAGACAGTTTCAAATCAAATTAGGACAGATTCACCAATTAATATGTTGCGCATGGTTTTCGTAGTGGCTTTTTGTTGTACAAGGTACATACATGATACTCTATCTACAAACACTATTTATTAGAGCAGATGCCTCTATTCAATGAATTAAGAGAATGTAGGTGTACACCTTTTTTTCAAAGGTGAATTATAGTACAGTTCAAATAACTAATACTTTTTACATTGTTATCTTCCTAGTGGTTATCTATAGTAAAAGGAACAGACAGGATATCCTGTCCAAACACTATTAGTGCAGATCTTTCTTCTCATAGAATTACAAAAATGTACTGCATATTTATCGTAACAGTACAGTTAATACAAGCACAGAATGGTTCTTCCTTTATATCCATGTTTTTTATTGTTTAGTAATGTCAAAGATGGTATTCTACTGTCATTCAATTATTATAGGTGCTTGGATTCAGTGAAAAAATCCAACAGAGTGCAGCAGTCCACAACAATACTGGATTTTCCAAAGAAGTTATTGACCACAGGCATTTACTTATGCTCAGCCTATTAAAATGGCTTTATTTTATATACCTAATTTTTATACTTTTTCTGCTGGATGGTTAAGACCGACGTAAAGCAAGACCTATATAACAAAAAATGTAACTTTTGTATTTGATGAGGTCAGTCAAGTCCCCTCTGGGTTTATCCTGCAACCCTGTGCATCACTCTATAGATGCTTTGTCAGTGTCAGCCATGTAGATGAGTCATGGCCATTGTTTGACCAGTTTGCTCTCTGTGAAAGCCTGAGAGAAAGTTTTCTCTCCATGTGACTCGCCTTGGACTCACTATACATCATGGATCACATTCCTCTGTGGCTCCATTATCTCCTTGATCAGAAAATTTGAGGTACAACTGAATTCCACGATGTTACAGTACAGGTTCTCTTATGTCCTGAGTCTTCACTGATTTTGAGATGCTAGGGCCAAAATGTTGGCTGACCTTGCAGCCCTTCCATTTTTCCAATTTTTGATCTGCAAACTTAGGTTGTTAACCACCCAAGAAAGATAATTATTACCCTTCAACATATACAGTACAGTTTATCCTATCTGACTAAATTATTTTAGTTGTAATTTATCTTGCTACTTTTATTGCTTCCTTTCTTATACTAAGGAAACTATATGATATTTGCACATGTGTGTCTGGTTTATTTCACTTACGAATATATGTACAAGGGGCATCCACTTCAATATAAATGCTTCATATTTATCATTCTTTATAGCCGAATAATATTTCATTGTATAGAAATACCACATCTTTTTAAACCATTCCTCATGCAATTGGCATCTTGGTTGTTTCCAAGAGTTGACTATCACAAATTGAACTGCTATAAACATAAGTACACAAACATCACTATGATATGATGTTTTCAGTTCCTCCAAGAAAATTTCCAGTAGCAAAGATAGCTGGTTTAAATGGAATTTCTAGTCCTAGTTTTGTGAGGTGTCTCCACAATGATTTCCACAATGGTTTCAACAGTCTACATTCCCACCAGCAGTGGAGAAATGTTCCCTTTTCCCCACATCCTCTCCAACATGTGTTTTTGGTTGATATCTTGTGATGCCTCCTGCCTTGTCTTTGTTGGCCAGGATTGCCTTTGCTATTCTAGATCTTTTTTGGTTCCAAATAAATTTTAGCAACAATTTCTCTAGATCTGGAATGTATATTATTGACAGTTTGATAGGGATTGTGTTAAATCAGTACACCAATTTTAGGAGTATGGCCATCTTTCCAATGTTGCTTCTTTCTATCCAGATGCAGGGAATATCTTTCCATTTTCTGAAATCCTCTAAGATCTCTTTTCTGAGGTACTGTAATTTTCTGTGGAAAATCTTTGACTTTCTTGGTTAAGTGAATCCAAAGTATTGCATTTTCCTTGGTGCCGTTGTAAAATGTATTATGTCTATAGTGTGTTTTAGTGTGTTTGTTTTCTGTGTAGAGGAATGGTACTGATTTTGAGTATTGACATTGTATCCTGCTACTCTACTGAATATGTGTAACAACTCTAGTAGCTTCTTGGTGGAGTTGTTTGGGTCTTCCAAGTAAAGTATCATGTCATCTGCAAATAGTGATAATTTAACTTTTTCTTTATCTGTTCTTATTCTTTTAATTTCTCCCTCTTGTCTATTGGCTGTAGCTAATGATTCCAAAACTATATTGAATATGAGGGGTGAAGAGGACATCCTTGTCTTGTACGAGAACGAAGAGCAACAATTTCAGTTTTTCCCCATGTAAAATTATATTAGCCATTGGGTTGTCATAGGTGGCTTTTATTAAATTGAGGTAGAGGCCTTCTGTTCCCATTTTCTGTAGGGTTTTGAACATGAGTGAGTTTTGGACATTGTCAAAAGCTTTTCCTGCATCGAGATGATCATGTGGTTTTTAGAGAACATTCTATTAATATAATGTATTACATTTATAGATATGCAAATATTGAACCATCCTTGCATCCCTGGGATGATTCCTACCTGGTAATGATGTATGATCTTCTTGATGATTTGCTGTATTCTATTTGCTAGAATTTTATTGAGTATTTTTGCATCTTTGTCCATGAAGGAGATTGGCCTGTAGTACTCTTTTGTAGTTGTGTCTTTCCATGGTTTTGGAATCAGTATAATACTAGCCTCTAGAAATGATTTTGGGGGGACTGCTTCCTTTTCAATCTCATTGAAGACTTTGGGGAGTGTAGGGATTCTAGCTTCTATAAATTTCTGGTAGAACTCAGCGCTGAATCCATCAGGACCTGGACATTTCTTTGCCGGCATTCTTTTCATTACATTTTGTATTTCATAGGCTTATTGAGAGTTGCTCTATCTTCTTGATTCACTGCTGGTAATTTGTACCTTTCGAGGAATCTGTCCATTTCTTCTGTTTCTTCTACTCTGTGAGCATAAAGATTCTTGAAGTAGCAATTGATAGTCTTCTGAATTTCCCATGGGTCTGTGATGATTTCACCTTTTTCATTCGTTATTGCTTACACTTGAATTTTTTCTTTCCTCTTCTTGATGAGGTTAGCGAGGGTTTTATCAATTTTGTTTAGTCTTTGAAAGAACAAGCTTTTTGATTTGTAGATTCTTTGAACTGTTTTCTTCATCTCAATTAAATTAATTTCTGCTATAATCCTTATGATTTCTTCCCATCTCTGTACGCTGGGTTTGGTTTGCTCTTCCTCTTCTAGATGTTGGAGGTGCAACATTAGGGTGTTTATTTGTTCCTGTTGTGTTTTCCTAATGTGTGAGTTCATAACTATGTTTTTCCTTCTGAGAATTGCTTTCTTTGCATCCCATAAATTCTGATAAGTTGAGGTTGAATTTTCATTGAATGTAGATAGTATTGAATTTCATGTTTAATTTCTTCTGTGACCAGTTGATTACTGAGTACAGTGTTGTTTAATTTCCATGTTATTAGCAGGTTTTCCTGGTTTCTTTTGTCATTTTTTTCCATTTTCATTGTGCTGTGCTTGGATAGTATGAATGGGATTATTTCTGTTTTCTTGCATAAACTTAAGCATGACCTATGGACTAGTATGTGGTTTATTTTAGAAAATTTCCAATTTACAGCTGAAAATAATGTGTATTCAGCAGTGGTTGTGTGGAACATTCTGTATATGTCCACCAGGTCCATTTGTTCCAAGCTCTGGTTCAGTTCTTTGCTAATTTTGTGTCTGGTTAACCTATCTTTTTGAGATAAGGGGGTATTAAGGTCTCCTGTTAAGATTGTGTTCTTGGATATTATATTTTTCATGTCCATTAAGACTTTTTCTGTATAGTTGGGTATTCCTGAGTTTGGTGCATAGATATTTATGAGTGTTATCTCTTTCTCTTGAATTTTTCCCTTAACCAATATATAGTGACCTTCATTATTTTGTATGCTCCTTCTTGGTTTGAAGTTGCCATGGTCTAAGAAGAGAATTGCTACTCCTGCTTTTTCCTGAGGTGCAGGGTCATATAGTATTGTTTTCCATCCTTTGACTTTCAGTCTATGAATATCTTTTTGAGTTAAGTGTGTTTCTTGTATACAGCATATTGTTGGTTTTTGTTTCCTAATCCACTGTGCCAGTCTATTTCTCTTAATTGGTGAAATGAGTCTATTTATATTGATGGTTATAATTGAAATGTGTTTACTTATAATTGCAATATGTTAACTTTTGTTATTTACCTGATGTTGTTTACTCCTTTTCGTCTTATGTTTAATTGTTTGCCCTGTTTAGTGGGTTCCTTCCGTTCTCATTCATGGAGTTCTGGTCATTGTGGTCCCTCTATAGAACATCTTTCAGTAGCCTGTGTAGGGATGGCTTTGTCATCATGAAATTCTTTAGTTGTTCTTTGTTGTGGAAATATTTCATTTCTCCATCAAACTTGAAAGAGTTTTGCAGGATAAAGTAGTCTGGGCTGGAATTTGTTTTCATACAGGACTTGAAGAACTCTGCTCCATGCTCTCCTTGCCTTCATCATTTGAGAAGAGAAGTCGGCTGTAATTCTGATGCATTTTTCCTTTGAATATGATTTGCTTCTTTTCTCTTGCAGCTTTCAGTATATTATTCTTGTGTTGGATTTCTAGGATCTTGACTGCTATATGTCTAGGTGTGTTTTTAGTTGTGTTGAAATTATTTGGCATTCTGTATGCTTCAGTTACTTGAAGTTTGAATTATTTCCTCATATTTGGGAAGTTTTCTGCCATTACTTCTGGCCATATTATTTTTATATCGTTTATATTGACTCCTTCTTTCTTATTTATGCCTCTTAATCTCACATTGTTCATTTTGGCATCATCTTGCAGGTGATGGATTATTTTTTCCTGCAATCTCATTGTTTTTAGAGATCCTTTCTCACCTTTCCCTATCTGCACCAGCCTCTTCAAGATCTGTTGCTCTGTCTTCTCTTTCACTCACACAGTTTTATAGACTTGTGATTGATATTTTATGTTCTTCTATATGTCTTTGACTCTGCTTCATGTGATCTATTTCTTTCCTGTATTGCTAATTCAAGAAATCTGTCATATTTCTAATCTCTTCTGATTTTTTTAATCAATTTTTTTTTTTTTTTTTTTTTTTTGTGGGACTAGAGATTGAACTCAGGATCCTGCACTTGCCAGGCAAGCACTTATTCTATTGAGTTATCTCCCCAGCCCCTTATCAATGTCTTATTTAGAGGTAGTTATTAATTCTTTTAAGGCAGAGTTTTTTCTAAATTGGGTTTCCTCCATATATTTGCATAATTGAATCTCTTCTTCAGATGCTATCATTTCAAAGATGTCTTTTTTATTTCAGAAATTGTTTCTGCTTTGAGTTCCTCTTTACATTTTTGCTGTTGTTTCTTTGCTTGTGATATTGTTAATTCATATGTTTCAGCTTGTATAGTGTTCTCTGCACTTGTTCTGGGTGGGCAATGTGTTTCCCCCATATGCTTCTGGATTTCTTTCTTTATTTCAGATTCTATGTATTCAAAACTTTAATTTTATATTTCAGGCATTAATTCTGGTCTGAGTTCCTCTATACCTTTCTGCTGTTGTTTCTTTGCTTCCACCTCTGTCTCTTCATTCATTTCAGCTGAACTAGTGTCCTCTGCACCTATGGGTGGGCTCCAGGCCTGAGATTGCATTTTGCTCCTTGTCTTTTTCATTTTGTATAGCTCTGACCTCTAACCTTTGGTGTAGAGCTTTGGTACAGTTACATCCTTAGTGTGTAATGAGATTCTGGTGCCAGTGTATTAAGTTTGAGATTATCCAGTTATGTCTGGCCTGGATCTAGCTGTTGTGTTCAATTCCATTTTGCTGCAGTCCTTCTGGGATAACTGTGAGCCTGTGGTTCACCTCTGATATTTCCATGGCCCAGGAAGCACTGTGGAGTGCAGAAGCTCTCCCACACACTCACTGGGCTGTGCTCGGTTTGATCTGGGACTAGAAGAGTCACAAAACTCAGTTGCTTGGCAGGCTTGGGGGTAGGGGCTCCAGGGAATTGCAGGGTGGGACAGTCTGGGGTGAATTTCCTAGAAAGTCTTAGAAAGTCTCCCTGTCTTGGAGGTCTTTAGGTGGGGTCTCTGGATTGCACTGGCTGTCAGAGTTGCGCCAGGAAACCCATAATTCTCCCACATACTCACCGGGCCCAGATCATGTGAATCAGGGGCTGGAAGAAACAAAACTTCTCACTCACTCAGCATGCTTAGGGGCAGGGGGAAGACTCTTGTTATGAGGCTTTAGGATAAGAAAAAATTACAAGCCAAAATAATCACAAATACAGAATTGTTACCTAAGGGTTAGACTTCTGGATAGCTTTTTTCTGATGTATGCATAGTAATTATTTAGTTTCTTATGCAACACTTGTTTGGAAGATATAGAAGAAAAACTGATAAATCTTATTTACTTGTGTATGTGACCTTATTATTGGAAAATAAAGCGATTTGAGGAAAGTCATTAAACAATTATATTGCTCATAGTTTCCAAATGATTTGAACATTTAAAAATGGCTAATCTTTGCACATTTATTTTCTTTATTACAATAAATGTAATCCTGGTAGTTTAAAATGAAATTTACATACTTTATAATATAAAATGTATATGCAGGCAATATGTACATGCAATATATATACTATGCAATGTTGTCAGGCACATATGTGTTGAACAAGAAAAGGAAAATTACCATTCTTAAGCCTCTCTAAATTAGAAGCTTTGAGAGAAGATCCATAGCAGGTGTCCTTAACTCTTTTCCCTTTCAGTTCTTTTCATGTAAGAGCCTTGTAATAATCATTCTGTGAAAGCAGGAAGCAGACTTAATAGTGAATGAAAACAGATTCAAGTTTTGATTTTTACCACTAAAAACACACCCACACATGCAAACTCCTGCATTCCAAATTTTCCATCCTATTTCTTATTTTAAAACACATCTCTAACTAAAGGACAGTATTAATGGTTACTTCCATAAAAGCTGAACCAGCTGTATTTAAAAACAATGATTTACTGTGTCACACTTTAGTAACTTCTCTTTGGAAAGTGTATTACTATCGATTAGTTGCCCTCAGAAGCAAGGCAGCTAAATCACTGTCTCAGCACCCATCTCAGAGATGGGTGAACCACATGCTTGTAAAATGTTGTCCTTTCTGGGATGAAAGAAGTCTTAGTGTTACAACTTGAACAGTGCTTTCTTATAAAGCCTGTGAAAACACTTTATGTCCAATAGAAGGGGAATCAAAATCTCCTTTTGAGGCCACAGGATGCCATTCTGGTGAGCTACAGTGTCTCTTTCAGTGAGTATGCACTCTGTGATCCTTGGTCTGGGATACACAAAGGAAGCTGTATGAGTAGAAGCCCTTGTTTCTTCATGAACAGATCCAAAGTACTATTTTTTCAATGAGGCCGGAAGTGTTTAGATTAATCATTTCAGTAGGTCACTGTGTCAAAATATTTTAGCCTTATGTGCCTAATTGTGACTGTACTGATATAAATTAAAGTAATATGCTGAAGTGTTTAAGGAAATAAATTAAAACCTTACTATGTAGACTTAAAAAAGAGTAGCTTTGCAGTATGAATCTGCCTAGGCTGTTTCTGTTCTGAAGTTAAAATGCTTTTTTTCAGACCTCCAAGTATTTACACAGGAAGTGCCCTTTAAATAAGATACTTTTTCTTTTCTGTTTCCCTGGTATTGTACTTATCTATGCTACAACTTGGTTCAGACATCACTTGCCTTAATACAGTATCTCTGAAGTACACTTTTCCTCTGACAAGTTGCTTGTTTTTAATAAATATTATTGTTAAACCAGGTTAGGACTCATAGCACGGTGGATCTTAAAGTGCAGGGAGTTGGCCAACCTCCCCTCCTCCTCACTCAAAAGTCTGACTATTACATCTCAAACCAAATGGATTATTTTTTTTCTTTCTTTTTTTTTTTTTTTTTTTCTTTTTTTGTCTTTTTGAGACAGGGTCTTACTATGCAGTTCAGGCTGGCCTTAAGCTCACTTTGTAGCTCAGGCTGGTCTAGAACTCACAACAATCGTCCTGCCTCACCCTCCCGAGTGCTGGGATTACAGGCCTGCGCCACCACTCCCGGCTCCAAATGGATTATTTCATCAAAAATGATGAGTCGGGTTGGGAGTGCTGACCCATTCCTGAAATTCTACCTCTGGAATGCCGAAGCAGGAGGATAGCAAGTTCAAGCCTAGCTTGGACAACTCTGTAAGACCCCATCTCTGGGGAAGTATCTCTGTGCCAAAATCCTGAGATTGACCCCCATCCATTAAATAAACAAATTAGTAAATAAATAAACACAGTGACTTATCATTAATATTTCAAGTTCATAATTTACATCAAGGCACACACTTTGTATTGTACATTCAATATTATACATTTATAATATAGATGTGTGATAGTCTCTATCATGTCATCTGGTCATATAATAATACCTTCAATGTAACACAGATGTATAATAACCATAATAATAGATCCATAATGAATACTATCATATAGAAGAGTTCCATTGTCCTAAAAGTTCTGTGGTCTGTTTATTCATTCTTCCAACCCTACTAACACTTACAACCTGTTTAAATAGTTTTTCCTTTTCTACCATACAACAACAAAGCTGTTTAAAGAAAGGAATCAGCATGAAGCATTTCACAGCATCTATCAATTAATAATACGCATTGAGGGCTGGTGAAAGAGCTTAGTGCACTAAGTACCAGCTTTGGAAAGACCAGGGATCTAACCCTGGTCTCTGGTTCCGCATCTTGCTTCAGCCCCACCCCCGGGGCTTGCTGAGCTACAGAATCAGGGCATGGTGGTACATACCTGTAATCCCGGCACTGGGGAGGTTGAAAACAGAAGGATCACTATGAGTCCAAGCTGCATATTGATACCTGTACCAAATACATAAATGGAAGGAAAAAACATATATGCATTACATTTTCCTCTATATCTTTTCATTGCTTGGCAGGTCATTTCTTTTTAGCACTGAATAATATCCCACTGTCTTGCTGTACTGTGGTTTAACCAGTTACTTAAAAAGAATAGTTTTCTTTATTATTTTTCATTTATTTTTATTTTATTAAAATACAAATGTCAATCAGACAGTTTCAAGACACCTTAACCATACACATTCGATGAATTAATACATTGCAAACTGTTTTCGTAATGTTTTGGTATTGTACAAGGTGCATACATGATATCATATTTACAGATATTATTTTAGCAGATATCTCTTATCAGTGAATTAAGAGTGTAGTTGCTTACTTATCTTATTTTTTTATACCTGAAATATATCAAAAATTCAATAATTATTTACCTAGTGGATGACCATAGTACTAAAAGCCGACATAATGTCCTGTCCAACCACCATTAGTGCAGATCTTGCCTCTCATAGAATTATGTAGAAGCACAGCATTATCTATCCCAACTGTACTGTCTATACACACACATCATGATTTTTTTCTTTCTACACCCCTTCCTTTGTCTACACCTGTCAAAAGTGGGCACTCCATTGACATTCAACTACCTTAGGTGCTTGAACTCGACACCACAATCCAACACAGTCCAGCATTCTACAACCATAGTGAGTTAGACTGGTACAACCATTGTGGAGGTCAGTGTGGAGACTCCTCAAAAGAGTAGGACTAGAAATCCCATTCAAGCCTGCTATCCCCCTACTGGGAATTTTCCCAAAGGATTGGGATACATTGTATCATAGAGATATATGTGTACCTATGTTTATAGCAGCACAATGTGTGATAGCAAAATCTTAGAAACAACCAAGATGTCCATCACATGAGGAATGATTGAAAAAGATGTGGTATTTCTATATAATGGAGTATTACTCAGCTATTAAGAATGACAAGTTTGAAGCATTTATACTGAAGTGGATCCACTTGAACATATACTCATAAGTGAAATAAACCAGACACACATGTGCAAACATCCTATACCCTCCCTAGTATAATAAGTGAAAAGCAGAAATACAAAGTAAAATACAACGTACAACAAGTAAAATCAATTGAGTCAGATAAGGCAAAGTGAATGGCATATGCTGCAGGATACTAATCAGCTTTTATTCTGGAGGGTTAACAACCTAAGATCACAAGTCAGAGTTGGAGAAATAGAAGAGCCATAAGGCCAGCCAACATTTTGGCCCTAGCCTTTCAAGGTCAGCGAAGACTCAGGACATAGGAGAACCTGTACTGCAACATCATGAAACTCAGGTGAGCTCCAAATTTTCTGAACAAGGAGATTATGGAGCCACAGAGGAAAGA